>JAENPR010001445.1:0-154099 GCA_018135685.1 Themeda triandra | reverse complement strand
ACAACTTTATATTTCTACATAGCACATGCACATGATACACTTTTTCGCCTAGAACATTACAAAATAAGGCTAACAAAACAAGAAACACATTTTTATGAGAAATATATGATTTACTATGCATTTCTAGAGATAGCAAGCATTTTCAATAATTAATTAAAGCCCTATATAAAAGTACCATAAACATATCATATTATATTTTTAATACATAGATCTCATCACGTGAAAAATATCAAAACTTAAACCACCTCGTTTGGACCAAAAATGAGGGAGATATGGATTTTACAAGCTAATAACTATTTCTTGAAATCTATTTTCGATTCAATGAAAATCCCATATAGGACAAACACTTTACTCGAGGACCCTGTAGTTTCTAGCAATTGAGCAAGCCCTCGGATCCGGAAACGATTGAGTCTAGGCGATTTGCATTTAAATCCTAAAGAGTAATAAATTGCGTTCGCGTCCTTCTCCTTCTACCTCACGACGGACGAGGGCAGAGGACGGACGGGAAGGCCGGCAGGAGTTGCGTTAGCCGGTGAGGAGGGTGCCGGGCGAGGCACGAGGGCCTCGGGCCACACCCGTAGGAGGCCTCGCCGTCGATGGTGGTGCGTGGCCTCCGGCCACTTACACAGCGGCACGCCGGCGGCGCAGCCGGCGGCAATGGTGGCTCTCTCGAGCCGCCCAAGTGAGAAGGAGAGAATGGGGCGGGCGAGTGAGGACCAAGGGTGCGAGCGAGTGGAGTCGAGGATATATGGCCGCTGGCTTGTCCAATTTGGACCGGCCGGTCACGGGTGCGGAGGAGGAGACAGCCGAGCGGCGATGGGCGCGGCGGCGCCGGGCGGCGTTGGCGCAGCCGAGGAGGCGAAGCGTAGCGGCCGTTGCGCGTGGGTGCTCGTAGCCGCGCACGTGCTTCGTGGCATGTAGGCTAGCGCTTGGGGGCAGCAACCGGCAGCGCGGCAAAGCCGGTGACGGCTTAATGCGGCAGCCGAGGGCGGCAGATCGAGGCGAGGCAAAGAAAGCGGGCAGCAGTGTGCGCTCGCTGCGAGGCGGCAGGCGTGCGTGATGGCGGGTGGCAGCGGCAGTTGCCGCTGCAGCCGCTTACGTCGCTGCGACGGCCCGCGGCATCGCTGTCCGCGTGTGGAAACAGAGGAGGAAGAGGAAAAGTGAGAGGGAGGGGATGACAGTGGGTCCCACCCCTATTGAAATTGAACCGAAATGTTTGCCGCCTATAGTTTCCAAACGAAGCCAAATTTCGTAAACCTTGAATACAAAAGTTGCTCCATTCGATGAATAGAACATTCCATATATAGGAAGTTTTGGCTAATTCGGCATATATTTGAAAGTGTGAATTTGGGTCAAATTTGAATTATATAAAAATAATAATAATCAATATCCCACTCACTGCTTTTGCCCATTTTGAAGGCCTTAAAAGCATTTTCATGATTTGGTAAAAATAGGAAGTTTGTTCCTTATATTTTTCTATATAAACTTTGTTAAGTGTCCAATATGAGATAAACAATGTAGCTACCCTTCTTGGTTTAGGTCAAGATCACACTTTGGGTTAATTTAATACTAATTTGAGATAAAACATTTCTAAACTATATAAACATGACAAGCTTTAATCCAAATATTATTATAAACATATCTAGAAACAAACATTAATCATTTTGATACTAACTCACAACTTATTGTCTAGGCAAACAATTTAAAATAAAGACAAACAAGCACCAAAGCATACCATACCATGAATGTGATTTGATGCAAATGATATGATTATGCTTATGATGTTCAAGTTGCAATAGCATGCTTAATACCGTAGATGTTACGTACTCTACCCCACTTAAAGAAATCTCATCCCAAGATTTGAAGCAAGAAGTGGGAAAAGGGAGAAACATGATTTAATTTCATAGATCCGAATTACATCGAGGATTACATGACTTTGACCACAATGCTACTCAGATTTTAAGATAATCATGGCTATGAGAAATACACAATAACTAGCACCAATCCAAATATCACCCGAGATATGGGCAAGAAGAAACAACAAGAAAACGATGCCCGTAACATGCAGTAATGTCCATAAGATCCGTTTAAAACCTCGTGTGTGAACTCAATCATCGTGAACCATATCACCAAAATCAACCCAAGGCAGATTAGAACTTCTTCCATGAAATACATCTCTTTTCAAGTCGATGGAAATTTAGATCCACAAACCACCACCAAACCTAGCAACTCTTCTCATGGCTGCAGCTTCTTTCCAACTTGGTTGTCTCTCAAGCTTCTATTCTGAGCAAGGCTTCGCATTGAGGATGGGGAGAAGAAGATGCGCAAGACGACATCTACGAGGAGTGGACAGAGGTGGTGATGTAGCACACCAATGGTGAAGGCAGATGGAAGAAAATAGAGGACAAGTCACCGAGCGTGCGTATGTGCCATGGCAAGCTTCGATGCTCGAGCTCGAGCGGGAGAAAAAGAAGAGGATAGATTCGTCGGCAAGGAGGCACGCGAGCGCCGTATTCAAGCCAAGAAGGAGAGGAGGGGCCCGATATGTAAATAAGGACGAAGAGCGAGAGCCGATAGGGCTGCAGGAAAAAGGAGAAGGGCACACTGCAAGTGTGTGCGGCGAGCGCGGCACCACGATCACGCGAACACGCAGACAGGTGGGTCCCCCAGGAATGTAACGGTCCTCATCTGATTGACTTGCTACGACCATTTAAGCTTCAGTAGGATTATAAAATGCCGAGTAAGCAAGGTGATTGGCTTCCCAAACCCGGTTCGCGATCGACCCCTACTTGTTTACTTGCCTCTTATCATCACTATATTTCTCATAAGTCCTTTCGATGACATCTCACAACTTACATCCATACTTCCAAGGTGATACTAAACCTTTTCCGGTCAATTCAAGTATGAAGATGATAAAGAATAATACTATATATTCTCAAATCAAACCCAAGATTATATCCCATTAGGCAAGTTATCGCAAGATATGGCCGACAACTACCCATTTGGAGGAATCGAGGGGTTGAATGTGAGAAAATCTCGCTATTCACATCATCAAATACATCAAAAGGTGCTTCAAACTCTCAAAGTGTTTACCACTACGAAGCTGTGGCAAGATGAGGTTTGCACATCTATCAAGCTAAATCCAAATCAAGTTTGTCAAGCCAATAAGAATAGCACCTCGCAATACTTTCTACAATATCACCTAGGACCCGTGTGACAATATTGGATTCCTTGAAATGAGTTCAACACCGGCACAAAATATGCTAATATGAATTAGCTAGACTAAAGAAGTCCACACTTTTACATGTAGAAGTCAAAGTTCTTAGGTCAATGACTCTATATCTTAGAAGAATCTACCAATTGTCCTTTTTCCCAAGCTGTAACCGATAACTAAGCATATTCTTTGAACATGGCTCACGATTTTCATTTTTCTTAGCTCATGATATGTGTGTGCTCCTGTAGGATCATGCTCTTTTGTTATCCAACAAACAATCCTTTCCACTAATAATCGTGCCAAAATTTCATTCCCGAGGGTACCTTTACTAAATCAAATTCTCATAATCGACGATATTTGCTTGAAACTCAAAGCAGAATTATTTTTGGTGAATCCAAGGATATACCCAAGCATATGTATAATGCGTATCCAACACATAGTTGAATCCAACATATGGACGTTTCGGTACAAAACTGTGTGTAATCCCAATAGTGTCACCAACATCCAAATCCGCATAGGGGACTCAATGCCTTGGAAACAAGACACATTGGAGTCTTATATATGAACAGAAAATTGGTCAACACTACTAAGATGCGAGCACAAAACAAGGGCATTAGTCAGGCATCTCTCGAGACTATCTCAATAAAAAGTTTTCGTTTGAAGAATTTCCTTCATTGACTCCTATAAAGCATGGATACTCCACATAGGAATTAAAAGATCCAACGGTTGTAGGAAAGTTCTAAGTCCTTTCAAAGAAGCACCATGATACAGGAATCATTCCATAGTCAAATCCCATAATCCAATTAACACTGATTTAGATGCTCCAAAGACTCTAGCGTTCATGCTCGATAAGGTGTTTCGGAGATGAGTAGATAAACGATCGACAACAATGAGAATTCCATGAGTCTTATCCATATTCTAGTCCAAAGGCTCTCACCAAATTCGATGTTCATCTCGAGACTCACCCAACACGAAAGCGGTGTATCTCCATTCTAGCCATAGAAAGGGACATACATCCTACAAGAGATAGTGCAATTCCAGAGAAATACCGGTTGAGTCCTTTGTCTACCATCTCTTGTAGTCGAATTATGTTAAGGCTAGCAACATATTCCAATTGTGTCGCTTTTTCGCTACGCTCAGGAGGAACTTCATTATAGACAAGCCATCACAGATTGGTCGTTGAATATCAAAGATAATCAAGGTAGGGTCACACAAAATGACACATCGGAGTACTCTCTACAAAAGAGGTCGAGATCAACAACCGTGATACTCCGCGCGTGCCGAGCAGCACGACCATGTGTCTCGTACCGCACGTGGTGCACCCGATTTCGTCGTGGCACCAATAGTTTCAATCAAGACACCACTATGGATCTTACTTTCGAGATGCTATTTCATATGACACAGAGTATTCCCGCACGTGTAGCGCTTACGTGCAAGGCAAAAGTGAATTGGACAAGGGTGGATGCAAAATGTGACACCCCAAAATTCCAATTTTGGGATGTGACTTAGAAAACACTAAATAAAATTAAATAATTTTATTATTTTTCTAAAATTCCCAACTTTAGTTCTTGTTGATATTCTAGACACTGAAAATGTGAGTTCCTAAAACTTTTGTGAATCAATTTATTGGTTTGTTTTCCTAAAACTTTTGTGAATCAATTTATTGGTTTGTTGCATTCATGCCTTCGCATAGTGTTTATGTTTGCATTCATGCCTTCCCATGGATGCCACACTTTTTCCATGGTAAGCTGCGTACCCTCCCCTGCAGTCCCTCCATGGCACCTCCGCCGCTCACACAAGCCCTCTTGATTTCCTTCGTGCATCGCAGATCATCTCCGAAGAGAATCGCAGCAGCCCCGTCAATTGCCGCCGTATATCTTGCCAACGCCACCGTCATCACCGCTGCTGTACAGTGAGTGGTGAGGATGCCCATCCCTATTTTCCTCTCTGGTCTTGCTGCTCTTGCAACTCTCATCCATCTCTCGGATCTCCAATGTGGTGTAGAATCATCACCGAAGTGTAATTGACGAGCCCCGTTGATTGCAGGCCCGATCGTCACCGTCGTCGATGCCGGGCTGGCATCAACTTCATCTCCATCTGCTACTAACCATGATGTGAGGCTCTCTCTCATCTCCCCATCATGTATAAGTGTCCCCTGTTGTAAATCATGAATCATCATTTATGTTTGATCGAGTTTTGGCGAGGTTTGCTAGCGATACGCTCTGCTGATTTCACGTCCAGCAATACTGCTGCCAACGGCAATAGCATTCCCTGTTGTTCCATTAAATTCTGTGCTAAATCCTTTGGCCAGAACATAATCTATATACCTGCACACGCCTCTCGTGAAATCTCATGTTCATAGGATCCAAGATCAAAGAGATATCATCCTTCTTGTGCTCGATGTACCTGCTGCCCCGCAGCTGCGCAACAACCGGTTGGCATTCATGTTCCCATTGATCTAGACATACAGTCATTGAACCCTTCAATCACAATGTATTTCTTGAAGTTGCACATGTCCCCGCAAAACAGTTTGGCCAAATGATCCATGATAAAAGAGATATAATCGTTCTCGTGCTCGCGCCTCTACTAGAAGGCAGCAAGTGCTGATGCCGATTGGCATGAGTGTTCCTTGTTTCACCACTCCAAAGGGTCAAGCCCTTCAACAACAATGTGTTTCATATCCTTGTTTACATCTCTCGTTAAATATCTTGGTCATAGGAGTTCGATGCCGAGAAATCGTCGTCTCCATGATCACCTTTGCTGCCTTGATCGTTGAACCCTCTCGCATCACACATGCGTTTCCCGCTAATCCACTTTGTCCAAATCATCAAAGCCTTCATCGAACATGTCCGTCATATTATTGCACATGTCTCGCAAGTTGGATTGATCACAGGTGCCACAATGGCCGAAATAACGATGTCGTAGTATCTTTTATTCCTTCGTCCGAAATCAGCCATGCCACCCGTTTTGTACTCGTGTTCCCCATCTAACCGTTGGTCAAAACACCATATCCTTTCACCACAACATACTACATACAGTACCTAGATACCCCACAAAATCCATCTCTGATTTGTTCTGTTATAACCATGCAATTGGTCATGTTTATTACATTCCTATCCTTTATCAACATCTCCAAGCATCTACCTCTGATCATGCATATCTTTAAACCATCCTGTTTTAGTTGTTTTTGCACTCAACGGTCTTAGTTACAAGCCTTACGTATTTAAAAACCTTTATATCATGTTTTATAAATAATGACTGGTGTATTGCTTCTAGGTTTGTCTATGATGCTTGTGATGATTGTTTGCTATCTTTAGAAGTGGAGCTATGCACGGATGATACAGATGAGTTGGAAAGTTGGATGGCAAGCTTTCGGAAGGCAAGTATAGCTTGAGTTTTATTTCTATGATCATGATCTTGTAACTTGATTAATGTCTATGCAACAAACGTTAAAGATGACTTTTTAGTAACTTAAGAATTTATCTGTAAGAGATCCTCCGGGACTTACAGTACAACCACGAGAACTATATGGCTCTGGTCTTAGCCCAGTATCTTGATTTGTTCTAGTTCGTTAGCGGCTTACCGAAAGGGCAAGAGGGGGGTGCCAAGTGAGGTATAGCTCTTGTCCCGCCGTGATATGTCTTGAAATCACGGTCATGGGTGTGCCACTCTCGGAGGAGAGCATCTATATCTACTTAGTCAATCTAAAACCTTAGCGGCTGCTACTTATTAGAACGACTAGTGAAAAGCTTCGTAGTGACCCTGCCAATCTACCTTGGAAGTGGGTCAAGAGGCTGATCACCTCGGGCAAAAGGGCAATCATGACTTGTGGTGAAAGTGTACACCTCTGCGCAGAGTTTAATAAACTGGTATACTAGCCTTGCTCAAGGACACGAGCGGCCTTGGAATCCTTACATAGATGATGACTTCCGATTGTTAACATGTTCATTGTTTACCATTTTATGCTCTACATTATTTATGTTACATTGATCATGTGGTTATGGGATTACGCTTATTGTTATACTTGCGGAGTTCAACATGAACTCACTCTTGCTATTACCCCACACCTCAGGAGAAGTTTAGGCTTGTGATCAACCGGTCGAGTTGGATCCAAAGGAGTCTACACCGGAGATCGATTCATCTTTCGCTATTTGCTACCTAAGGTTATGTCTTTTATTTTAAATACATTATATATATTAAGCATTGTTTATATACTACCTTTCATTTGTGGCTATATGTGAGATTTGACTTTTAAGGCTCACATACGGTGTATATCCGGTTTTGTTCTTAAAATCGGGTGTTACAAATGGTATCGGCTCAATGCTTGATCGTAGGACGCAAGCCTAGTTAGAAATGGTCGATTTTATAAACTTATTTTGCTAAAAACTTATCTTGTCTTCCTTCGCCTTGATATTTACTAAAGCAAAACTTTTGCGGAAGCCCCTACCTTCTCCAAGAGCCATGATGATCTCTAAAGTCAAGTTTACGCCCTAATGCCTTTAGGAAGTTGTTGTCCACGACTCTTTGCGTTAGTAACGATGATAAGGGAAGTGATAGTGTGTTTGCATAAGGTCTCTATCATATTAGTGTGCTCCTTCATAGTTGCTTGTTTTGTTATAATGCCCATGTGTGATTTGGCTCTTTGTAATGAGTGTAGCTTCGGTGAATCTCGGGACGAGATTCTGTTAAGGGGGTAGAGTTGTGACACCCCAAAATTCCAATTTTGGGATGTGACTTAGAAAACACTAAATAAAATTAAATAATTTTATTATTTTTCTAAAATTCCCAACTTTAGTTCTTGTTGATATTCTAGACACCGAAAATGTGAGTTCCTAAAACTTTTGTGAATCAATTTATTGGTTTGTTGCATTCATGCCTTCGCATAGTGTTTATGTTTGAAAAATGAATTTAAGTTTTTAAAATACGCCTAGAGTTTGATCCCATGTTCATCTCCCCAAATACCAAATCAATATATATATAAACTCCAATCAAGTCTATTATCGTCATCCTACAAACCTTTAGCATGACCCATTGTGTCTTTCTCTCCTTTCTTTTCTTTCTTGAGATCTTAGTCAATTTGTTGTCAATAAATTCTTCGGGCCAATCTTTTATCGTCTCTCATCCGTTCATACAAATGAATCTTAAATTGAGTTTAGCTGCGCTTTCATCTAGCCCATCATAACAGCCCGCAATTCTTCTCTCCTTTTGCTAATGGATCAATGCTTGGTCTACACATCCAAATTTTCGTGCATGGAGATGCTGTCCCTCCCCTCCTTGATGCCGCACTCTCTCTCTCTCTCCCGTCATGCAAAAATAGCAACACTAATGCTTCCTCCTTTAATCCCTTGGAACCATCTCAATAAGCACCAATTCCTTCTACTATAATTCCCCTTCTCTAACTCTCTTTTCATGTACGAATAAAGAATGGAGCACTCTCATGGCCGACCATGCATTCACTGCTGCATGCTATCACACGCCACTCATCTTCCCCCTAATACAAATAACGGCGGCAAGACTTAATTCCTTAGCCTCTTAATTCACTCGACCAAGATGCCTCTCTTTCCCCTTGCGCAAAACTCCATTCTCTCAAGCGTAAGTAATGACCCAATATTTATTATTCCTTCTTAATCTCCTCCCTAAATAGATACATGCAGTAGAGATGCATCCATCATCTCTCCTCCCTCTCTCCATCACGCACAAGCAAATGGACATCACCTCCGTGGCCGCCATCCGATCCAGATGCTTTGCCGCCTCCTCCCCTTCCTCCCATGCAGAAATTGCAGCAAATGTTCCTCCCTTAATTCCCTTTAGAAGCCTCTCTTTATTCTCTTTTATCAATCTCTAACCATAGGCGTGAATGGCTCATAAACAGCCATGCATGTTCCTCTCTCCCTGCAGAACAGATGCGCTGCTCCTCTCCTCTCATTTTCTCATGCACAAACCACCAGCCAACTCCCTTCGATTCCATCTTGATAGCACCCGTTTTTACTCCACTTCAATGGCATGCCTCCATGCAGAAACTCAGACATAACTTCTTCTCTCCCCTTCCCTCACACACACAGCAGATGGACAACCCCTCTCCCTCTCTCACGCCTCCTCTTCCACCCGATGTTGCTCCACAAATACAGCAGCTCCTCATCTCGTCCCTTCCTCCATTAGATGGCGCCTCCTCCTCTTCTCCTCTCTCCCTCACTCTCACGCCGATTGAAGGCTCCCTCTCCCTTCTATTCCTGTATACAAACAGCGAGAGAAGGAGCATCCCCATCTTCTCCCCTTCCTCCTCCATCTCCCATGGTCGCCCCCTCCACATACCATACCTCCATCCGTTGTTCCTCCACCAAAAAGAATCCCGATGCCACCACAAATCAGTTTGCCACTGCGTCATCATCTTCGAGCCCATGGATGCCACACTTTTTCCATGGTAAGCTGCGTACCCTCCCCGCTGCAGTCCCTCCATGGCACCTCGCCGCTCACACAGCCCTCTTGATTTCCTTCGTGCATCGCAGATCATCTCCGAAGAGAATCACAGCAGCCCTGTCAATCGCCGCCGCCGTATATCTTGCCACCGCCACCGTCGTCACCGCTGCTGTACGGTGAGTGGTGAGGACGCCCATCCCTATTTTCCTCTCGGGTCTTGCTGCTCTTGCAACTCTCATCCATCTCTCGGATCTCCAATGTGGTGTAGAATCATCACCGAAGTGTAATTGTCGCAGCCCCGTTGATTGCAGGCCCGTCGTCACCGTCGTCGATGCCGGGCTGGCATCAACTTCATCTCCATCTGCTACTAACCATGATGTGAGGCTCTCTCTCATCTCCCCATCATGTATAAGTGTCCCCTTTGTAAATCATGAATCATCATTTATGTTTGATCGAGTTTTGGCGAGGTTTGCTAGCGATACGCCTGCTGATTTCACGTCCAGCAATACTGCTGCCAACGGCAATAGCATTCCCTGTTGTTCCATTAAATTCTGTGCTGAATCCTTTGGCCAGAACATAATCTATATACCCGCACACGCCTCTCGTGAAATCTCATGTTCATAGGATCCAAGATCAAAGAGATATCATCCTTCTTGTGCTCGATGTACCTGCTGCCCTGCAGCTGCGCAACAACCGGTTGGCATTCATGTTCCCATTGATCTAGACATACAGTCATTGAACCCTTCAATCACAATGTATTTCTTGAAGTTGCACATGTCCCTGCAAAACAGTTTGGCCAAATGATCCATGATAAAAGAGATATAATCGTTCTCGTGCTCGCTGCCTCTACTGGAAGGCAGCAGTGCTGATGCCGATTGGCATGAGTGTTCCTATTGTTTCACCACTCCAGTGGTCAAGCCCTTCAACAACAATGTGTTTCATATCCTTGTTTACATCTACGTTAAATATCTTGGTCATAGGAGTTCGATGCCGGAGAAATCGTCGTCTCCACGATCACCGCTTTGCTGCCTTGACTGTTGAACCCCTCTCGCATCACACATGCTTTCCCTCTAATCCACTATCCAAATCATCAAAGCCTTCATCGAACATGTCCGTCATATTATTGCACATGTCTCGCAAGTTGGATTGATCACGGGCCACAATGGCCGAAATAACGATGTCGTAGTATCTTTTATTCCTGCTGTCCAGAAATCAGCCATGCCACCCGTTTTGTACTCGTGTTCCCCATCTAACCATTGGTCAAAACACCATATCCTTTCACCACAACATACTACATACAGTACCTAGATACCCCACAAAATCCATCTCTGATTTGTTCTGTTATAACCATGCAATTGGTCATGTTTATTACATTCCTATCATTTATCAACATCTCCAAGCATCTACCTCTCGATCATGCATATCTTTAAACCATCCCGTTTAGTTGTTTTTGCACTCAACGGTCTTAGTTACAAGCCTTACGTATTTAAAAACCTTTATATCATGTTTTATAAATAATGACGTGTATTGCTTCTAGGTTTGTCTATGATGCTTATGATGGTTGTTTGCTATCTTTAGAAGTGGAGCTATGCACGGATGATACAGATGAGTTGGAAAGTTGGATGGCAAGCTTTCGGAAGGCAAGTATAGCTTGAGTTTTATTTCTATGATCATGATCTTGTAACTTGATTAATGTTTATGCAACAAACGTTAAAGATGACTTTTTAGCAACTTAAGAATTTATCTGTAAGAGATCCTCCGGGACTTACAGTACAACCACGAGAACTATATGGCTCTGGTCTTAGCCCAGTATCTTGATTTGTTCTAGTTCGTTAGCAGCTTACCGAAAGGGCAAGAGGGGGGTGCCAAATGAGCTCTTGTCCTGCCGTGATGTGTGCTGGGCTGCGGTCATGGGTGTGCCACTCTCGGAGGAGAGCATCTATATCTACTTAGTCAATCTGAAACCTTAGCGGCTGCTACTTATTAGAACGACTAGTGAAAAGCTTCGTAGTGACCCTGCCAACCTACCTTGGAAGTGGGTCAAGAGGCTGATCACCTCGGGCAAAAGGGCAATCACGACTTGTGGTGAAAGTGTACACCTCTCGCGAGTTTAATAAACCGGGGTATACTAGCCTTGCTCAAGGACACGAGCGGCCTTGGAATCCTTACATAGATGATGACTTCCGATTGTTAACATGTTCATTGTTTACCATTTTATGCTCTACATTATTTATGTTACATTGATCATGTGGTTATGGGATTACGCTTATTGTTATACTTGCGGAGTTCAACATGAACTCACTCTTGCTATTACCCCACACCTCGAGAAGTTTAGGCTTGTGATCAATCGCCGTGCTTGGATCCAAAGGAGTCTACACCCGGAGATCGATTCATCTTTCCGCCGTTTGCTACCTAAGGTTATGTCTTTTATTTTAAATGCGTTATATATATTAAGCATTGTTTATTGATACTACCTTTCATTTGTGGCTATATGTGAGATTTGACTTTTAAGGCTCACATATGGTGTATATCTCGGTTTTGTTCTTAAAACCGGGTGTTACACAAAATCATAAGATACCATGGTATGATCAACTGAATGAGTTTTGGTATGACACATACTCAGATTCATCTCCTACCTATCGTATCTATTCCTCGATACAAAGGTTATCGAGAAAACTCAGTGTAGTTGTGTGTATTCCTCCAAAAACCCAAGGTTAGCTAGTATCACACGGACTAGCAAGAAAAACAAACATTCAAGGGAGGTTACATGACCAAGATATTGCATCGGTGTAGCCAAGATAACGAGTCATGATTAATAATTATAATACCAAATAAGGCGCGTCTCCTAGCAATCCATTTAGGTGTGTCCACCAAAATGGTCTAGGTTCCTATCGTGGCACCGTAGATTGTTAATCAAGACGACATTACCACAATCATACCAACAAAGTAATTTGCCGAGAATCAAATTATATAAGAATACCTTGTGCGGCCAAGCTCCATGCACAAGACAAGGTAGAGGAATAACCATGGATTTCAAAATTGAGAACAAGGAATATTTTGGAACTGACATAGGTGTCGTTCACTGAGAATGATTAATAGCAACATTCACTTAAAATTTGGTCTAGGCATGTGACAATAAAAAGGCCAACGTCAACATATCATCATAGACCAAGAGGAATATAAGCGAATTTTTTTTGAGGATCGAAGATTGAACACAAATTTGAATATGGACGTAGTTCTGATTTTCTGATATTGGAGGTACATAGTGCTTGTTCTTATAGATTACATAGGAGATACAACACCAAAGACACGCTACGTCCTACTCGTTCACTGATCCACATACCATTCTACCATCTGCTTAGAATTACAGGCCATTACCTAAGGTCTAACAAAAGAAACATCAATCCTACTAACAACTTATCATCAAGCCTACTCCTCATGGTCGAGATCCATGTTCTCAATACCATCTCATTTCCAGCGTTAGCGCACCATCGATGTTGGGCACTACTTGAGGTCCTTCCTCATCAGTTCCAGGAGGATTGTGGTGAAGTTGATTGTAGACCCATTGCAGTTCTCCTTGTAGAGCACCATTGATGACCTCCAAGGCAATCACTTGATCCCTCAGGTGGTATTCCTTATTCCAAGCTTCATTACATTGTTGCACAACTGTACCAAAAGCATGCTGCCACTGGCCAAGTAAAGCAAGCAACTCAACAAACTGACTTTGTGCTACGAAGGTCTCGTGAACGGCAACATTTTCTCTCTGAATGGCCTGATCTTTGGAAAGTGTCATCTGTTCAAGCAGTGTGGTCATCCTTGCTACATCATCCTCATAAACTTTCTTTATCTCATGCTTCTCAGAGGTGCCATAAATGAAATCACGTTGAAGGGACTTGAATGCATTCTCCAAGCATGAATAGCTCTTCATCATAGCAAACATAGCGCTACTAGCAGGGCCATTGCTGTTCTCAGCTTCATCTTTACCACCAGCAAGGGCAGTCTCACTAAGCTGATGGCACACAACATGGTATGGATCACCCTTAGGAAACACACCTGCAGTGGCACGAGCAACTTCATCTGGACATCTTTTAAGCAAATCCCTCAGGGCCTTGTATGCAACCACATTCGCACATTCCCGAGGGTTCCTACCTTGGGCAATGAACCGACGTCCACACCAAAGTGACGTATCTTCGCTCTTGGCGGAATCACTACTTCAACAGAAGCAAACTTGGGCGCGGCTCTCCCGCCTCTTTACTCCACCGGTAGCGAGGTTCTTTACCCGTGGGATAGCCCACAAAGTGCGAATTCGCCATAGCAAAGAAGGCAATCCATACTCTTTCGAAACTTCTTGGCACCACGTGGCTCACGGGTGACAAGTGTTGATGCGAAACCTTTCTTTTTGTTGCCTTGGACTTGATGCGCTTCATTCGTGCCATCTGTACAACCGAATTACATTCCGCATGAGAGGGAGATTAAGTTGGTGATTTTTTTATCGAAAGAGAATTATTCAATTGTAAGGAAAGAAGCAATGCAGTTTCCATGATATGATCATATGACATGATGCATGCACGTTCCGTACGTCCTCACAAACCTAGAAAACCATAAATTTTGGAGTTATAGACGGTGGCATACC
Source organism: Themeda triandra (assembly GCA_018135685.1). Classification (NCBI taxonomy): domain Eukaryota; kingdom Viridiplantae; phylum Streptophyta; class Magnoliopsida; order Poales; family Poaceae; genus Themeda; species Themeda triandra. Next base: position 139,835 of record JAENPR010001445.1, on the reverse strand, counting down.
AACATGCTCTCATATAACAAAAACTAGTCGAGCTACACGATCTTGCATAGTTAGTGTACCTGCAGAAAATTCTATTTCAGCCCAAGCCCACGTAAATGCAATTCGACATAAAATTCACGCACCTTCCAAACAAGGTGAAAATATCGATTACTCACATCCATTCCCATGGATGCATACTACCCAACAAGTCACCAGAAGATGACACCCACACATGGGGTACCTTCATATAAACATGTGTAAACATGTATATAATTCAGCACCATATAAGCACTCCCCTAGATCGGCAGTGTATCCGATCATGCTCTCATAACTCACACTTACCTTGGCGTAGAGGCAGATTGATCCATACATAACCATTCAAGTGAATGGCCCCCATACATATCCGTCGTGTATGAGCGCGATAAAAGAAAATATGATACAATCCCATCCAAGTAAGTACTTATATAAGCCACCTAAATCCTAATTGGGCATACAGGACATGACCACTGGCACACTCTTAAGTTTTCAAATCATAGATTTAAACACCTATATATAGCTATAAGTTGGCAATTAGTTTTGTAAAACAAAAATCTCCTTTGTTTAAAATACACATATGAAAAGTAGTATATTGAACCTTGCTCTGATGCCAGCTGTAACGGAACCGCCCAACATTCACCATTTGACTGGTAAACTATCGTGTTTGAGACCTAACAAGTCCGATAGTCACTCAAAACCTCGAAGGATTTCAAACTTTTACTCACAACCAAGATCGTAATAAGTTCATCATACACCATCCATATGTTACATAAATATTTGCACATAGCTCATTTACATCAGAGTTTAGAAAAGAGTATTACAACACCATTGAATAAATTATTTTGCGGAAGCAAGATACTTTGAAAACACACACTTCTCTTTTATTTAAATATAGTGCCACCAGGTCGATATCCAAAGAAAAAGCAAGTAGATGAGATATAAGAGATGACTTTGCCCAAAGTCTAGTCTTCCCGTAGTGGGATACGGTCCATCTTGTCACCACGAGAATAAAGTCTTATGATCTGCAACAAGTGGGAATAAAATCCTGAGTACGAGAATGTACTCAGCTAGACTTACCCGTCGTAAACCAAAAATAAAGTGACTCCGAGGAGTATGCATGGCTTTATAGGTGGGGTAGCGACTCATTTATTTACGTAAAGACGAGCTTAATAAATAATCATAAGTTATCAGGTTTACCTTCTAGCTTTCCTCTTTTAAATCATTAGCCTAATCATACTACATTAGCACTTGTACTACACATTCATTTTAAGTAAGCATTCATTTTAAGCCCGCAAACCAACGCGCGATCAACGCCACCTTTGTAAATGTGCCAACACCACCAAGTGTACATCACCATGTGCATGTGTGTTAGCATTTTCATAATCATTTTCAAAGGATTTTCTCTTGTTCTCACAAAGCCACTCGATCCTAGCATGTCGCAATGTCAGATCACTTAAGTGGCACTAGATGACCGAGATGCAAACAAGTTTGCCCCTCTTGATAGTACGGCTATCAATCCTAAATCCGGTCATCAACTTCTCTACACTCCTCATGACCGGTGAAATGAAATGCCCTAGGTTATACCTTTGCCTTGCGCATTTCCATCTCCACCGTCTTCCACCGAAGTGCCAATGCAACACATGCACCGACACGATCTCAAGATGATATGATCCACTTCATATCGTCATGCAACCCTCTTGGTCCATCGATCTTGATCTCTCTTGCTCTTCACCGCCTCATGGTCCATCGGAACCAAGTCTTGCCCGAGCTTCACCATCTCATGGTCCATCGCTCCACTGCCTTGACTTGTCCTTCACACACCCTCCGGCCTCGAGCTAAGCCTCATCTCGATCTTCACCATCGGTCACATGACTCCATGTCATGTCACATATTCAATGAAGCTCCTTCATCTCACATTCACACAGTGGACTAAATCCTTGTGTATTCTCATGATCACACAATTAGTCCACCTAAGTTGTCACTCAATTATCAAAACCAAACAAAGGACCTTTCAATCTCCCCTTTTTGGTAATTGATGACAACTCTACAAAGATATGGAAATAAAGTTCATAAAGGACTTTATGTCACTTATCCAACATTTAAGCTTAATGTTGTGATTTGGATAAGTGTCACAAAGTCAACTTGGTAGTGATAGCTCCCCCTACATGTGTGCTCAAATGGTTTGGTTTCAAACTTGCACACATGCATAGATATGGAAATTCTTGGAAGAGTTATCACTACTAAGTGATGCTAAGGCATATAGGATAAACCTTTGAAGCGTGATACCAATCGGAGTTGCACATTGAATTTCATCCTTAGCACCATCATGTTTAGCTAGAAATCACTTGAAACATCACTAGAAACCTCGTGAGATCAACATTAGAAGCAAGGTTCTAGTACCACGTGAAAGGAACACAAGTGTCTAGCTAAACCAACCTATGCATGCTAGTTATCAAAACATCAATCAAACTATGACTAGCATACACCACACAAGCATTGCCAACAATGCAAATGCAAGCAAGCACATGAATATGCACATATCAAATGCAATCAATCAAGTTCATGAGCTTGCTCCCCCTACTTGTGTGCTTCTCTTGTCCAAGAACTTTGATCCTCTTCAATGTTGCTCTTCTCGGTCTATGTCCATCTTCTTCGCCCCTTTGTATGCAACTTGCATATCTTTGTACCATTCTCTCCCCTTTGTCATCAAAGACCATAAAAGGGTCCAAGACCGCTTGTATGATACTTCATGTAAGACAAACTTCTTGATGCAAAGGATTGGAGCTCGGGTTGATGGTTGATTCTTGAATCTTCCTTTTGATGGACACACCATATGTTGGAATGACACCACTTGTAATCTTCACATGTAGTTGCATGAACCCACTTGTCACTATGCATTGGGCACTCCCCTTTGTCATAGCACTAAAGATACCACATGTGTAGGTCACTTTCAAGATCTTTGCCTCTAATACCAATGAAGTGGGGCTCCTCCCCCTATGACAAAGCATGGGTCACACCAAATGACAATCTTGAGCAAATCTTCATTTGATCACTTAAAGTTGAGGATCCCTTGTGGAACCACCTTGTTGAAATATGCATGAATACCACATTCTTGAACTAGATTGTTTTCATGAGCTTCTTTCTCTTGAACTTGAGCTAACTTGATTTGCACATGAGCTTCCAAGTCCGGTTTGAACCAATGACAAGCTTCTTCACACCTCTCTAGAAGGGTTATCTTGCCAATGTTGTACTTGTAGCTAATGTGCAATCCAAAGTAGATCAAGTACATGGGTTCACTAGCTCATGAACATGTTATATGTTACCACTAGAACAAGTAAGGCATAAAAACAATAGTGGCACCATATAAACATCAAAACCTTTTGATTTTTCATGAATGCTCCTAGATATCATGACTATATGCACTAAACAAGTCCTTAGCAAAATATGTATGCATATGTCAATCAATGTCACCTTTGCTATCTTGGAGTAGAGGATAGTCATGAGATTCCAATTTCATTACTCCAATAGCAATGTGAAGTCCATTCAATAGCTTGGTGAAGACCAATAGATACCCATGATGAATTTCATGCTTCACCCATATGAGATAAGAACCACTTATGATCAAGTACACTCTCTTGTTGTGGTTGACTTGCTTCTTCTTTTGATCTTTGCTTGCATCAGAGAATATCACTTGCATTATCACTTGATTTGTCATGTATTGCTCTCTATTTGGATGTTGCTTGCTTTCTTGATCCATTCTTCTTGATGTCTTCAACTAAGCATCTTGAATCTTCTTAGATCATCACTTCTATGTCGGCCTTCCAAGCTCACTTGTCAAGCCCATCTCCTCATGGGCGGCACACCTCCTCGATGGAGAGAAGCGATCTCACTAAGAACAACCCTTGACACTTATTTGAATTGTCATTCCTTCGATTGATCCTTGGACTTGAGATCTTCTTTATGTCCTTTTCTTTCTTGATCTTGAGTTTGATTATGATCTTCAATAAACCAAACATAGGTTCCTCAACCACTTATAATCATGATTCCAACTTGAGGACCTTTCAATGTGAGTGACACTAGAGATATCCAAAGTCCGTCACTTTTCTGGCAGATTCTGCAACCTTCAGAGATTAACTCATATCTCCCAAAGTACAGCTCCAAATGCCATGAGATTTGGTCAAGATGTGCATCACTAAGTCTTCATGCAGCTGTAAAAATTTGAGCTTCATTGTCCTTCTAGATTGCTGCCAGATTTCACATCTTCTCACACTGCTACATGCTGAAAACTGCTGCACTATAGCCGATAAGAACTGCTCCGAAACTGTAGCAAACCTTAGTAGCACATGATCTTATAATAGCAAGCTTCAACTCATTACAATTGCAAGCCATCACATATGATAATTGATCACCACAACTTGAATCATGCACTTGTATATTGTAGCACTTGGACTTCACTTGTCATGACTTGGCATTGGGATGAGGGTAGCACTAAGCTTCAATACTTGATTCAATCACATGATGAAGAATATGAACTCAATTGAATCAAGCCTCCAATGCCATGGTACCTACAAACAATCATCCACTTTTTGATGGTACCCAAACTAGTTTGGGTCCTCTCAAGTTAGGAGCAACATACTTAGGCAAAGCCTTAGTATGAGTAACGGGATGTTTTGCAATAGCAACCGAAAAGGTACCATCACCATCCTTTCTAAGAACATCATTATCATCAATTGAAATGGGCTTAAAAGTTTTACCTAGGGGACATGAATGAGCCATGTGTCCCCTTTCCCGGCATGAATAGCATCTTCTCTTTGGTAGAGCCTTCTCTTCATTGCTCTTGTGATGCTCTTCATGGCCTTGCCTCTCATGAGTTGCTTGAGCCTTCTTCTCAAGCTTGTTGGAACACTTTGAGGCAAAGTGTCCCATGTCACCACACTTGAAGCACTTGATGTGAGCATGAGTGTTCTTCTCTTGAATCTTGCTCATCATCATCTTGGCATCTTGGATATGAGTTGGATGCCTTGCTCTTCCACCCCTTCTTGTCTTCTTCTTCATCATCTTCAAGTCATCAACTTTGACTTCAAGGTTGATCTTGACTTGATCTTGGGGTGTTGATCTTGGCTCAACTTGAGGCTTCTTGATAGGGCAATCCTTGGCTAGATGTCCCATTTCACGGCATTGGAAGCACATGAAATGAGATAGCTTCTCTTCTTCTAGCTTCTTCATGCTTCTCTCGAATTTCTTCTTGCCCCATCTTTTGCCTTTGATGTTGGTGTTGTTGTAGTTAATGCCATTCAAATTGCCATGCTTCTTGTAACTCTCCAAGAGTTGAGAGTGAGAGACTTTTGGCAATCCACCCAACCCAACATTCTTCTTGTTGTAGCCAAGGCCACTCATGTCACCAAATCTTCTCTTGTTCTTCAACATATGATCAAGGGCGACATGAGAGTTGGTCCACCTCTCTAGCTTGTTGCTCAAATTCTTCACTTCATTCTTAAGCTCATTGTTCTCCTTCAAAGGGTTAGTCTCACAAGACATAGAAGTAGAACAAGCATATATATGTGAAGAACATGGCATAGATAATAAATCATCACAAGAGGTGGATACATGCTTCTTGCCTACATCACAAGGGTTAGTAACATGTGATTGATCATTTGACCCAAGTGATGAGCTCTCACTAGTTTTAGCTTCTTCATTGCAAAACTTCTTAGTGAGAAAAGCATGTTCTTGCACTAAGTTATCATGAGCAACACTAAGTTCCTCATGAGCCAATTTGAGCACATCATGTGAACAAGTAGTAACATAAAGTAGATGCTCTTGTTGTTCACATGTGTTCTTTAGAAAAGAGTTTTCTTTTTCCAATTTGCTTGTTTTAGCAAACTCCTTTTCTAAAGCTCTTGACAACTTAAACACAAGCTCAAGACTTGGATCATCACAATCAAAGATCACATTGCCAATTTTTACCTTGCGGTCACCATGTGACATGTAGCAATGTGATGAAGTCGGTGAGCTTGTAGTAGAGTCATCACCCTCATATGCATCATCAAGTGAGCTTGTAGTATAATCTTCACTTGCTTCACTTGAGGCATCATCATCATCATCGTCAAGTGAACTTGTGGTAGGAAGTTCATCATCTTCACTTGACCTTGAGGTGGAGCAATCCTCCACAACAACCTTGTTGTGGTCATGCTCAACATCCTCAAGTGACATTACCTCGGGCTCCTCCACCTTGAACTTTCCATCATCCCATGTGGAGGCATCACCATAGGTGTGCTTGATGGATTCCCACATGACATGAGCGGAGACACTAGAATCCACCTTCTCATACACATCAAAGCTCAAAGCATCATATAAGTACAATAAAGCACTTGAATCAAGATCAAAGAGAGCCTTTTGAGCTTTGGTGAGGTTCTTGTGATCCATGGCGACATTGATCCCACTAGTGATCACCCACCACACCTTAGGTCCCGAGGCACGAAAGTGATCAAGCATATGGTGTTTCCACCGTGCAAAGTTTGTGCCATCAAAAGTGTGCGTGTCACAAGAGCACTCAACATCTATCCCTCTAGTTGCCATCCTCTCGGGTCTGGTGAAGACCACTAAAATGAGAGACCCGGCTCGATACCCGGCCCTAAAACTTACGCACCTGCTAACCGAAACAAATGCGGAATTAAAACTATCGGTCTAGCCAAGACTAACCCCCACTAACTACAACTCTAGTAGCACCTTGTAAAAGATCCTAAACAAGAAGCAAGGTGCTAAACTAGCTAGTGCTCACCTAAACAATTCTAGCTTGCAAGGTCACACAAACCTAAGCAACTAGTACTTTAGCGAACCGGGAGTACCTACACAATTCTAATGAGCAAAAGCACTAAGCCAAACCTAAGCTCACTAGATGCTCAAGGACAAGGCTACACAAGCCGAACCCAAGAGCGCAATTCACTTAACTACACAAGCTAAGCAAGACACTAAAACTACTTCTAGCTACACAAGCAAGAAGGTGCTCAACTAGCTACACAAGCAAACGAGCACAAGAGCCACTACTCAAGCTAAGCAAGAATGTAACAAATGTAAATGCAAGCTTGAGCTAGAGGGGATGCAAACCACCGCAAAGAGTGGACACACGAAGTCGCGGCGGTGGCGAATCACCGGGCGTAGAGACCAACCACCCGCACACAATCACAAGGGAGGTCGAAGCCTCACACACAAGCACAAGGAGGTCGAAGCCTCAAGAATCACAAATCGACACACGATTTTTCCCCCGGTTCACTTGGTCGCCACCAAGCTACGTCCGCCAGTGGCGATACACCGACTTGGTGATGAGATGGCCACTCAAGTTGGCTCACTGCCAACAACCCCTCTGGGGAGCCCCAACTCCAATCAACACAAGAACGGGATCCTCCAAGCCACACTCAACTAGAGTAGCAAATTCGCTCCGCGGGGAAGGCTCAAGAACCCTCACAAATCCTCCTTCGGAGCACCGCACAATCTCCACGCGGTGCTTCAACGAAGTCTCTTGCCACCAAGCCGTCTAGGAGGTGGCGACCTCCAAGAGTAACAAGCACACCGGCTTGCAACACGATCACCTAGTGCCACTCGATGCAAATCTCTCAATGCAACGCACTAGAATCGCTCACTCACTCGATCGGATGATCTCTATCAAGCTCAAGTGAGTAGAGGGCTCTCCAAGCACTCTCCAAGGTGGACACCAAGTCCCCAAGGTGCTAAGCCCCAGCCTTGGCCGGCCAACCCCTCTATTTATAGCCCCAAGGGCTAAAATAGCCGTTGCCCCCACGCTGGCAAAGCCGAGCGCGCGGACGCGTCGGCCTCCACCGCCGGACGCTCCAAGCCGCGTCCGGCGCTCCATCTTGCGCCACGTGTCCCCTCGATTCGAAGACGACCGTTGGCTCCCAACGGCTAACTCCTCGGCCGCGTGCGACATACTCCGCCGGACGCCGCACGTGATCGCACCGCGTCCGCGCTCGCGCCCGGCCGCGTCCGCCGCCCGGCCGGCGTCCCGGACCGCGCGCACGACTCGGCCCTGTGGCTTCGTCCGAGTCCGTGCACGCGGACGCGCCGCCACGGCGTCCGGCGCCCGGAACATACGCCTGTCGGCCCAGCTGCTCGCGCCAAGCCACCACTCGCCGGACGCGCGTCCGGCGGGGCCGCTGTCCGGCGCACGTAAAACAACGTTTTCCAGCCCCGCCGCGAACGCCAACTTCTCCAACAATTTGCATCCGGCGCAATAGAAAATAGGCCTCCAATTTTCCGGAAAACGCCGAATCCCGCCGCAAGCTCGGCGGGAGGAGAGAGGGACCCAAACCCAACTCAACCCCGCAAACCAACGCGATCAACGCCACCTTTGTAAATGTGCCAACACCACCAAGTGTACATCACCATGTGCATGTGTGTTAGCATTTTCATAATCATTTTCAAAGGATTTTCTCTTGTTCTCACAAAGCCACTCGATCCTAGCATGTCGCAATATCGATCACTCGTGGGCACTAGATGACCGAGATGCAAACAAGTTTGCCCTCTTGATAGTACGGCTATCAATCCTAAATCCGGTCATCAACTTCTCTACACTCCTCATGACCGGTGAAATGAAATGCCCTAGGTTATACCTTTGCCTTGCGCATTTCCATCTCCACCGTCTTCCACCGAAGTGCCAATGCAACACATGCACCGACACGATCTCAAGATGATATGATCCACTTCATATCGTCATGCAACCCTCTTGGTCCATCGATCTTGATCTCACTTGCTCTTCACCGCCTCATGGTCCATCGGAACCAAGTCTTGCCCGAGCTTCACCATCTCATGGTCCATCGCTCCACTGCCTTGACTTGTCCTTCACACACCCTCCGGCCTCGAGCTAAGCCTCATCTCGATCTTCACCATCGGTCACATGACTCCATGTCATGTCACATATTCAATGAAGCTCCTTCATCTCACATTCACCTGTGGACTAAATCCTTGTGTATTCTCATGATCACACAATTAGTCCACCTAAGTTGTCACTCAATTATCAAAACCAAACAAAGGACCTTTCACACCCGCACTCACAAACCACTATTTTCATCCTCTATACATCCTGGTCATCAAGATTCTTTACTATATACACGTTTCTTCCGCAGCCATCGTCCTCTATATCTCATACTCTATACCAACTACCAACGGTGAGGTCCACATATTTATAAATAAATTTTATCTAAATATATCCAATATGAGATCTTATTTTAAAGAATTTATTAAAACAAATCAATGGTGTGATCGGAATTTAATTTAGTATTTTATTTTGTGTTATAACATTTTTCATTTAGGTGAAAAAGTGGGGCCCGCCGTAGATTCCTCCCACATATGGGCGCACATGCGCTTTGCGCTGCAGTGTGTGGGCCAGCCCGTGTAGCGTTCCGCACCGTACTACGCTGGGTATTGCGGATGTGCCCTCGTTCTTTTTTTGAGAAGGAACATGTATTGATCTTAGCAAATTACACCAGCCTTTTTACAGACAGGACTCCAAAGAAAAGAAAAATTATAAAGAAGTTCAAAACTCCTGTTCATCTTCCTCGAAGCCTTCAAAGATGCATCCGTCACCGCCATCGAAGCCGCATCCAAATCGTTGTCGGGCACCAGAGCCAAACTCCACAAAGCGGAGGCCGCAGAGGAGGACTTACTTCTAGACGAATCAGCCGACACTGCCTCCCAGGCGCATCGGCCAACTCCTGTACCCATGACGCATCCTTCGATTCCATCACCGACAACCCGAGCAAAGCTCAGATTTTTACCAAAAAACATCTTTCTCGAGATTAACAGGGTCAACAACATCATCACCAGAAGAAGACAAGGTAGCGGGCTCCACTGCAGCATTTTTTTAGGCCAAATGCATTTACGTGTCATTTATGGTGGCCGGTGCAAGAGCAACTCCAACAGTTTGGCAAACATCACTTGGCAAATCTCTAGTTTTGCCAAGTCTAAAACTCATTTGCCAAGTGAAAAAATAGCCCTTCTCCAACAGTTTGCTATTTGGGCTTGGCAAATTGAAAATTAGTGGTCCATATGTCTTAATTTTTTGTGGGGACGCATGCAGCTGGGGCGATTCCTCTTCCTCTCGCGTGAAGGAGATCGCGCATGCACCTGTTCACGCGCGCGGGAGAACCGGGAAGTGCCGAAATCGCGATTTGCCAAGCGCTCGCATGCGCGCATATTTGCGCCGGAAAGGCCTCTTTTTTGCCAAGCTTGCCAATTTGCCAAGTGCTTTTGCCAAGTTGTTGGAGGAGGTTTTTTGTGGTTTTGCCAAAAATCCTAATTTATCAAGTAGTTTTACCATACGGTTGGAGTTGCTTAAAATCCCATTTGGGAGGCGGAGCGACCGAGGATCCGGTTGAACTGTGAGCCATGCGTCTTGGTGGGCCCGCGGTCGAAGAGCAGCACGCCACGCCGTCCTATCATTAGGAAGTACTAATAATAGCATTTTCCTTTGTCTGGTCCACTTCCTCCACGCATAACACCATTCGCCATCCTTTAAACTTATAATAAATCATCCATGTAATCAGCCAATAACATAGTAAGAAGATGTTCTGTCTTCCTCCCTTCCCTCGATTGCATGTAGATGGTGGTAGCCTCACACAAGTTCTTGCTAATGAATAATGTCACAATTCATTCATGCCAACTAATTTATTTTAAGCATCTAAGCATAATCTGGACTTAAAAATCTTTGTTTCCAAAAACCTTGCATATCAACTTCTGCACTTCTAGGCTCTAGGTGTTTGTCTGGACTATTCATCAAGACATCATGACATATTTAACATGCAATATGTGAGATATCACACACTTCTAGCCCCACTTGTCACTCATCACACACACACCAGCCCTTTACCTTGTTCATCTATACTTATATTATATATATATATTTATACTTATTTATATTTATATATCTTATAAAAGCAAATTACATTATTCTATTTTTCTATGATTTTTGTGAATCTGCGTCATCACGAGGGTTGCACCAAATCACTAAGTGCACCACCTTACTTCAAACACTAATAAATTGTATTTGTTGTCAAGCCACCAAGCTATCAAGAGGCATTATATAGCCTTCCACTTGGTTCCTTTAATGCACCAAGCAATTCCATGATAACTCCATCTAGCATCAAACTCTCATGTTCATCTACTTCTCTCACATGCAAATGGAAAAAGAACAAAAAAAGGAGACAAGAAGAGAAGAAAGAAGAGGAGGAATGAGGAGGAGATCACACGGAAACCATTGTATGATGCCGACGATGAGCTTCCCAAGCTCATCGGAGTTGGAGGAGAAGACCTCAAAACTTCATCTTTATCCTCAAGCTATGAAAGAGTTCCCAAGGTCGATGTCCCTCCCTACGTCGTTCCACGACATGGTGATCAAGTCCTAAATCCTCACCCTTGAAGCCCCACCAAATCACTAAGTGCACAATGAGCTTCAAACTCTAATAAATTGCATTTGTTGCCAAGCCACCTAGCCAACAAGAGGCAACATATTGTTCTCCACTTGGTTCCTTTAATGCACCAAACCATTCCATGATGACTCATCTAGCATCAAACTCTCATGTCCATCCAACTCCTCTATTAATTCAACTTCTATGATGAAGCTAGCAGCTAATCAAATTCATGTGTATTTTCTTTTGCATACCCGCAACAACGCGCGGGGAATCCTCCTAGTTCTCTCACATACACATAGAAAATGAACAAAGCAAGGAGATGGGAAGAGAAGAAAGAAGAGGAGGGATGTGGAGGAGACCACATGGAGCACTGTTGTAAGATGCCGACGACGAGCTTCCTCATCACCATCGCACTTTTGAACTCATCAGAGTTGGAGGAGAAGACCTCAAGACTCCATCTTTATCCTCAAGCCATGGAGGAGTTCCCAAGGTTGATCACCCTCCCTACATCCTTCGAGGACGTGGTGATCAAGCCCCAAATCCTCACCCTAACACTACAAACCTTTCACTTTTGAACAATGAGCACATGCATCTTGTTGGATGGACTCCTAAGCACCTTAGGAACACATCCGCAACCATAAAGCGGCACAAAAAAGTAACTTCAAACTCTAATAAATTTCATTTGTTGTCAAGCCACCAAGTCATCAAGAGGCATCATATTGTCCTCCACTTGGTTCCTTTAATGCACCAAGCCTTTAATACAAAAGTAACTTCTGATCATTCCAGTAGGGGACACTTCCTAATTAATTGGCCCACGACATGTTTACCAAAACTGAAAGGGGGGCTGGGCATTATTGATTTAGACCGTTTCACGAGGGCTCTTCAACTCAGGTGGTTATGTTTCAAATGGAAGGAAAAACAAATGGCATGGAATAAGTTAGAGATACCATGTGACAGAGTGGATCGAGACCTTTTGTATGCCTCAACACTGATTATAGTCAGGGATGGAAGGACTGCGCCTTTCTGGTCGTTAAATTGGATAGATGGATGCATGGCTAAATCGATAGCACCCCCTACTGTACCAAAAGACATGACACAGGAATATCACAATTCAACAGGATTTAAAGGATATAGCAAGTGGATTGACCATATTTATCCACCGGTATCATAGGAGGAGGTGAGACAATATGTAAAGCTATGGGAGGCTTTATAGGGAGTTCAGTTGGATGAAGCGGTGGCGGATGACATTGTCTGGAAATGGACAGCGGACGGGATTTATACCACGCAGAGCGCATACCAAATTCAGTTTAACGGGACTTATAGCAAACTGAGGCTAACCCCAATGTGGAAGGCCAAAGCAGAGCAACAGTGTAGATTCTTCGCTTGGACACTAAATTCTAACAGGAAACAACTTACTCAAGCGAGGATGGACGGATCAAACTGAATGCAAATTGTGTGACCAGGACACCAAGACACCATCACATTTGTGTAAAGACTGCCCCTTCACCAAGACAGTATGGACTCATATCAGACAACAGTTCGACTTGTCTGCCCTAGATACGGTGTTCGACGCTGGCTCGATTCACTCCTATTGGTTATGTCGCCGGAAGATTAACAAGAACCGCAGGAAGGAGGTGGGCGGCATATTCATCTACCTATGGTGGAATGTTTGGAAAGAGCACAATCGATGGATCTTTCAACGGCAACAACTGCAGGTGATCCAGGTAGCCCATCTCTGCAAAGATGACATCAAGCAGTATCACTTGGCCAAAAATCCAAGGAATCAAGAAGCTCAGTAAGGGTAATTCTTCAGATAAAGCGTTTTGTGAATAGGAATGGTACTCGTTTGGCAATTTGTTGCCACCCCTTTAGTTTGGAGTCTTTGTATAGCTGAGCTGTGGGTTCTTTTTCAGTTTTCAAGCGTTGTCCCCTTTGGCGACTAGTTGTTGAGTAGCATAGCCGAACACCCCAGCAGTCTGTTTTTTCTTTTTTTCTCCTGTACAGTTTGTTTTACCTTTGATCGTCTAATACAAAACTGCGGCAAAGCTTTTGCCGCTCCTTTCGAAAAAAGTATTGCCTTTGGGATTCCTAGCGGAGCATCCAATTTCATTCATAGTTTCACTTAATCAACTACCGGTGGTTGCTGCTTAAATGGAACAGCACCAACAGAAGCACCCAACTACCACTGCAAGTACGGGAGGCCAGAGGAAGCCAACCTAAGGAAAGGAGAACCCGGTGACAACCTCGATGGCCGCAGAGACCCTGGCGAGCTCGCGCAAGTCGTAAGGTAGGACGAGGCTGACAGACAGAGGTCTGGATGCGCCGCCCCGCGGCTAGCTTCTTCGAAGATGTCGTTGGTGAAGGAGATCGTGATGGAGATGTCGTTGGATACTTGGATCAGATGTAGTGTCTCTTCTCAGCCTCCCTTCCTCGCCGCCGCCCTTGTTCCGTTCTCGCCCTGGCGGGCGTGGCGACCTCCTCCATTTATGGCCTATTCGTTTTCTGACGAGGACAAATGCGCTGCGAGCGCGTAATTGGGCCTGTAAAAGTCATTTATGGCCTATTCGTTTTCTGACGAGGACAAATGCGCAGCGGCAGTGGGCTGAAATGGCTGGACCTCTGAAGAGACGACCTAGAGATGCAAAAATCTGAGTCCACTAAAAAAAAAAAAGATGCAAACATCTGAGATTGGTTTTGTTTTAGCTGAAACAGAGAAGTACCAGTTCTTCAGATCAGAGGTGCAGATGCAGTAGTGAATATCGGTGAAAAACTCCTTGGAAAAGGTCACAAAACTCCAGTTGGCGGATAACCGGGATATCTATCCAGATGAGTCTCTCTACGATTAAACAGGTCAGCTAACCAGCCAAGTAAAGTTTTTCTTTTGTAATATGATGTTCTTAACATTTGGGCTTTGGCAGTAGGCCGGTCATTGTGCAACCTCCGTATTTCTTTTCGGAGTTTGCATGCTGTTCTGTGATACGAATCATATATAGTTTGTTATCTTTCTGATTCTCCCTTTTATAACTCACGTTCTTTTTGTGGGCCATAGATAAAACTATTATTGGCTCATAACTACAGCCACATGATATGAGAATCGCTGTAGCATCCATTTATTTTTAGCTCCGCTGATATAATGTAACTTTGGTTAATAGGTTTATGTTTCTATTTTCAAAAATGTTAGGATTTCTCTTTTTATTTATCTAACTCTATGTTTAACAACAACCAAACTACCTACCTATCCTTACGTGCTACTCTTCTTGCAGCATCAGAGCAGAGCTGATGTAGTGTAGCATATGATGGTAATGCTCAAAAGTCAAAACCTTCAATCAATCAGAGGCTAAAGCTCTTGTTCTGGACAAGGCAAAAATTCTTTTGTGCAACATGTGCGATAGCATGGAGGCCAGTTCTCAACAACTTGCTTTGGTACCTTGTCTGAACTCGACCCAAACCGTTCCGTCGCTGTCCCTGGCGCATGACACTATCCTAGTGTGGACTGGTGGCTTATTTCTAGTCGAAATCGCATTCAACACTATCATAGGAAAGGGCTTTCTGACTCGCGTCTGCTCCTGGTTTTTTTTTTTTTTTTGACGCGAGGAAAACCCCATTCCCATTCATATGAACGGAAATACAATGTTTCAGGTTTCAGCATCCTAGAGGAGACAGAGTTCAGGAGAGTAACACAGCCAACAGCCAACTTAGACTACTTGCCCACGCAGGGGTGAATCAGCTGATCAAAGCAGCAACAAAAGCAAGATAACTACTGCTATTACAGAGATGAGTTTCCACCAATTTTCCTTGATCTCCTCCAGCTTGGCATAGGCCACCATCTTCACAGCTTGTCATCATCTTGGGCGCCCTCCAGCTCCTGGATCTTGCGTTTCTTCTCATTGGACACAAGCTTGTTGGCGATGCGAAGCACCACTTCAACAGCCGCTTCCAGGTTGTCTTTGTCAACTCCAGCGAACAGTCCTGTCCAGTAACCTATCAGACCACAAATGTGACAGACTATCACAGCAGGGCTGCTGATAATTTTCTCATTGAAGCATATATCATTTCGTGTCTTCCATAATGCCCAACAGATGGCAGCCACACCCAGCACATGGAATTGCTTCCCATTGGGCAGCCAATGCATACACCATTCCCAACATTGGTTAAAAGAAGCAGGGATATTGTTAGCACCAATGGCACAAGCCATGATTGACCATACTGCCTTAGCAGTTGAACAGGTAAAGAACAAGTGCTGGATACTTTCATCTTCATGACAGTAATGACACATGGGTGAACCATCCCATTTTCTTTTGAGCAGGTTATCCTTAGTTAGTATAGCATTATTAAGGATTAGCCACATAAAGATCTTAATTTTGGAAGGGATTTTCCCTTTCCAAATTCTTTTATGATATCTACCACTGTCATTCTTTGTTAAAGCATTATACATAGACTTCACTGAAAATTTCCCTGTGGGACTCAATGCCCATGAAACCCGGTCTCTGGTATCAGATAATTGAAACACAGAGATTTTAGCAATTATTCCCTCCCAACTAGTCCTGAGATCATCTATCAGCCACCTTGAAAAGGTTATGGCCTCCACATCATTTAGAGCATCATGAACAGAGATATTAGGTACTGAACAAAGTTTATATAGATCAGGAAAAAGCAAGGCCAGGGGCTTATCCAATAGCCAAGCATCAGACCAAAATAGAGCAAGTTTACCATCTCCCACTTTCATTTCCCTCCCTTGCAGGTAAAGATCTTTCACCTTTAATAAGTCAGTCCAGATAGCAGAGTCATTCTGCCTATGCTGAACTGTAGTAACAGCAGCTTAGTCTCATGATTGGTCAGGGAAGGGAATTGCTGGATTGAGGCAGGTTTTGTCATTTGTGGACCTGGCTGCGTCTGCGTTCCTCGCGCTTATGGCTTGAAAACAATACAATACAGTACAATACAATACAGGATTCAGATTGGATGAACTATGATGATGTCTTTGGTCTTCCCAATATTCAACATCGTCTCTGGGTTGAAAAGCTAGGAAAAGAAGCACCTTTGTCCTTTGGAGGTGGTGCACTTGTACTGAAGAAAAATCGTAATCTCAGAGTCACAATTGGGCATTAGTAAATCAGTAATCACCGGACCTGTGGAGTGGAGAGAATTCAACAAGTCTATGAGATGTTTGTTCCATAACCAGGCCTCCTTCTAAGCCTTCTAGAAACCGTCTGTCAGCCGGCGCGTCCACCTACCACCGCACGGCATGCCCGAACCCGCTCGGTCACAACAAGCAATAACGTTCCCGTTTGGATGCACATGTATTCATCTCGAATCACTTCAGTCTATTTCAATACATGTAAATTGAGGTGAATTTACCACTACTACACAACATAGATATTGTATCACTTTCTTATAACATATTCATCAATGTGTTCCTATAAAATTTATAGTAACACAAACTAGTGTGTTACGATACTTTTGTAACACAAAACAACTTTTCTATAAAAATGTGTTACTAAAAATAATTATAGTAACATAAAATTAATGTTACAACCAAAATGTTACAAAAGTGTACTATTTTGTAACACATAAGTGGAACACATAATATGTGTTACAAATATATGTTTGGTAGTAACACAAAATAATGTTACAATCTAAATGTTACGAAGAAACTTATACATGTGGACATTCCTATTTGTAGACAACAAGAACATCAAGGCTATTCGACAATCACGTCGAGGTCATCACATGAGAGCCAAGTAGCAATGAGTAAGCGATTAAAAAGGTTAGTTCAATGCCAGAGAAAACGTTGCCGAACCATATATCTACTTGAACTCAACCAAAGACCAAGAATCACTACGCAAGTTGTCGAATCATTTGTGTAGTAGTGAATATTTATGTTCTTTATTAATGTTAGATACAAATAGTGATTAATATCTGAGTATATATAAACATAATAACTCAACAAAAATAACATACTTTCATTAAAAATATTTCAACATTTAATAAATTAGGTGATGTTAAAATCCAGTCGCCTGGTTTATTTCAGGTCATGACCTCATACCATGTGGGCGCATGGTGTGGGCCACTAGCATGTGGTAGTTAGTGCGGAGGACAACGCATAGTTAGCGTAGAGGATGTCGCCCGAGCCCTATCAGGCGACTGGGTTACAAGAGTTGTGAATAAATTAATAAATATATATAAACAAAAATAAAGGAATTCATTTTCCTTGTAGGTTTTGGAGATATAAATTTATTTTGGTAGTTTCTCCATTCGAGATCATTTACAAAATTTAAATTTCAAATTTACGAAATCTAAACTTAGTTTTCCTAGACAAGATGAACTTTGAAATCAAATCAAAAGGTTATCAACTACAAAGTCTTATGACTTTTCGAGATCTATAGCTTGTCTTTTTTTTTTTGAAATCCAAGGTCATTTAAGAATTTAAATTTTATTTTTGGAAATTCAAAAAAGTAGTTTTCATATGTGAGATTAAATAAGACTTGTCTTCTTACATATTTTCTTTCTTATTTTTTGTATATTGTTTGAAAGAAGGTAAGTTAGAGTTACTTTCCGAAAGCACGCAGAACTTTTTGTAAACAATAGAAAATAGAAATTGACTTTCAAAAATATTATATATATGAAATATTTTAATATTTCTAGACTACTTTATGGTATTTGATAAATTCACAGAAAATATTAAAGAACCTGAGCTAAACTTTTTTGAGGACCGCTCACGGACACCAAAATAATGGTCCAAAACTATTGCGCGACCTCGTGAAGCGCCAAAAGATAGTCCAGAATGAAAAAAAAATGGAGAAATACCTTCGCCATGCGTGCAGCAACATTCGTCTTCCAACTATTTTTTGTGTTGCAATTTTGCCTATTGCAACCATATTAGGAATATTGCAACACTTTTAGACTGTTACATTAGGGGTAAATTATTTTAAATATGTGTTACTAAAACTAAAAAAAGTGTTACAGCGAACAATCATTATGACACTTGATATGTGTTCCAATAGATAAATAAATATGTTACAAACTATGTGTTCTACCATAACGTGAAGTGTAACTAGAACAAAAGAAAAGTGTTACAACAAAAATTATTGTAGCGAACAAATGTTCCTGTAGACTATTAAATGTATTACAATGAACTAGTCTATAGTAACATGGTCTATTGGAACACAAACAAAAATGTGTTATAAAGAAGCTTACAACACTTTTTCCAACCTATAGTAACACAAGTTAGTGTTATAATATCCCTATTGTGTAGTAGTGTACATACATCCTAGCAAGAGCGCATGGGGATATATGTGATCATAGAACGTGACAAATTTGCCACTGGATCATTTAGAATAATAAAAAGTATTGTACAATAGAGACGGAAATTTTGTTGGATTGATGGACACTGATGGAAAAAATTAGAAGCATCAAGACGACCATCAGAGACTGTTTGGACCATTTGGAGAGCACGATACATGATTGATCATATTATGTTTCGTGGTTGATATGATACATGGTTCAGGAAGTTGGGGTTTTCGCATCCAGAGAGTAGTAGCATCATACAAGGGCATGCTGCTCCCATTCTCGGCAGCACGGACGGAGCTTCGTGGGGGCCAAACTGGGTCCTGGCCCCCTTGCTCGACCGTTCTACCAGAAGTTTGCATGTCGCTGCATGCATGCAATTAAGTAATTACCTCTCTCATTCCCCTATGTTTGCTAGCTACGGCTTGCTAATGAGTGAACGGCAGCTTGCAAGTATGCCAATTTGCACACATTGTCCATTCTTATTTGACATGATTTTTAATTGTTCATTGCAGTTCTCTAAAAAGCCTAATTGTTGGTAATTACTGTAGCGTTGTAGTTTGAATTGGCCCCTCCTACACATTCACGCATGCTCCGTCGCTGTCGGCAGCCCCTCCTGCTGCGCAAGCCGAGCGGTAACGACCCTGGGCTGCCACCCCCTGCTGCTGCTCACGGTCGTGGGATCCCAGCCGGAGGCTTTGGCCCTCTCATGCGGGTGACAGCGATCCATCCCACCGATCTGTGCTCGCGACGACGATTGACTGTGTCAATAATGGCTGAGCATTGGCCTCGCGGCTAGAGTTGCTGCTGTTCTGCAGTACACAAACGTCTCCTTAACAGATTGCAGCCAGTTGGAGCAATTCATTTCTGCACCAGATCATAGTCACCTACCGGATTGGAGAATGAAAAATCTTCACTCAGGAGTATGATATTTGTGCTCTAGTCATTCAGGCACATCTGTGTAAGATAAATAGACAGAAAAATGTAGAGGCTGACACAGTTGCTAGGCTAGCGCTTTCTGACAGCCTTGCCAAGTTCATTGCTTGCTTTGAGCTCACTCCAATCAGTGCCCCATGTCTCAGGCACTGAATCTTGTAACCCTACACTCTGTATGGTTAATAGCAGTTTCATGCTGCTGATATCAATGAAATGTTACTTGTCAAAAAAAAAAAAAAACTAGAGTTAAAACGACGGAAGGATACCATTACTGAAGTAGCCTTAATTACAATTAATCAATTCTTTGTACGATCAATGGATAGAAATAATTCTACACAAATCTCATATAAAAATTTACAGTACACACAGGCCCGTGCACAGCAGGCAGTGTAGGGGATATATATCAGAACTCGGTGCGTGGCAAAAATGTCACTGGATCCAATCGCAAAATTTACTACGATGCTAGTCCCGCACACAACACAGACACAGACGTTGTACGTGACGTCTTTCGGACACAGACAGAAGCAGGACACAGACAGAAGCAGCACAAGCAATAATTGAAGGCCGATACTAGTCCAGGACTCCAGGCCGATGGATTATCGTCGTCCTCCGTTCCACCTCCATTTCACTCCTGCAAATTAATACATTAGTTAGTCCAATTATTATAAATTCTAGTCTCACAAGCATTCTTCTATATTTATTGGATGCACGAGGGGACTCAGAAAAGATTTGAATCAGCTAGAGGCAGGTTATTCTAAAGCAGGTACGGGTAACAAAAGAAGTACCACATGATAAGATGAGAAGCTTTAGCAACTTCAAAGGAGTTTGGTGGGGCGTTTTTTTGATACTAGCAGCTATGAATACTGTCCTTTTAGCAAAGTGGAACTATAAGCTTGATAGAGGGGAAGAAAGTATGGCTTTAGAGGTGCTAAGCATAAAGTACCTCAAGGATAAAAGTATTTTGCCAAGTTAAATCTAGAGGTGCTTCACAGTATAGGCAAGGTCTAATGGGAGCTAGAGAATGGTATGAGAGGGGAACAAGCTGGACTGTTGGAAATGGCAAGGGAATTAGATTTTTGGTACATGTGTGGATCCATAGTTGTCCTTTGAGATACAGGAACTGTAAACAACTTGTCCAAATCCATGACAAAGATGATCAACTTGTTTGGGCTCTAGAGGGTTCAGGAAAATTCTCTAATAAATCTCTTTAACTTGTCACTAATAGTGGGGAGATTGATTTGAGGATGAAACAAGTGTGGGAAGATAACATACCGCTCAAGATATAAATTTTCTTGTGGATGTTGTGGCATGACAGAGTGCAAATTGGTGAACAGATGAAGAGGAGGAAGGGTAAAAAGGAAAAAATCTAAATATTGGGATGCTCTAGAAACCATAAATCACTTGTTTTTTAACTGTAACACTGAACAGGTTATCTGGATGTGGGTTAGGATTAGTTTAAGGTAGAATATGAGGCCTATCTCTATCAATAATTCTGAAGATATGAAGGGCATTGGAGGAGTAATCCAGGAAAAATTCCTTTGCGCTTGTTATTTTAGCAGTAGTAGTTTGAAGTTTATGGAAGTGCATTAAAGACTGGTGTTTAACAATGTAATTAATTAGTTATTTATTTTATATACATTTAATACTCCATACATTTATCTAAATATTCGATGTGATAGGGTAAAAAGTTTTTAGATGGGAACTAAACATAGCCCGGGAAGAATGTATGTATAGCCCAGCAGAAAATAATCCGACCTCTACCTTCATGCATGAATGTATATATAGCCCAGCAGTTTGTTGACATGTGGGTACTGAATCTACTTTATGCCCTGAACCTGACAGATATAACATAAAAAACCTATCGGGCTTGAAATAATCATCAGCAAAAGCAAAAGCAAAAGCAAAAGAAAATGCCAAGATCCCATTTTGGGATGGATGATTGGAAACAGATTCGTGCTATGGGAGAAAACAGTGCAGCACAACAAGAACTGCCGCTGTCTATGAAATTTTGACGAATTTCTATTATTTCGAATCATCAAAAGTCAATTTTGACTGGTCAACTTAGTTGAATCTCACCTTGAATTTCGTTCAAGTTTTAAATCCAAGAATCTAGCTTGCTTAACAAACGGTGGGCATGGATCGGAGAGAAGGGTTGGTGGGTGAATCGATGGTGCGTGAAAGAGAGAGGTGCAATTGCAACTAGATCGAGCTGCGCCGCTAAAGCCAGAGTCAGGAATGGAGAAATCGGAACAAGCTAGACGTACCTCAATCCTCACGCCCGGCGAAAAGGTTGTACAGCTTCAAGGGCATCTCAGGGTCGAATTCGACCCCGGCCGCAGCAATCGCTACCACGAGGGCAGCAAAGGCGCAGAAGAAGTTGAAGACTCCGATGACGCGACGGCCGCGTGAGACCGTGCTCAGCGTCAGCACCACCCCGACCAACAGGGTGATGAAGCCGGCGGCCACGGCCCCGAGCACCGCGGGGGTGAGCTCGGGGGCTGTCCAGCCCAAGATGAACGCCGAACCTCCGAAGACCGCTGCAAACGGGCCAAGGCCAACGTCCTGAGCTCCCAGCGCCTGCAGCAGGAGTAGGAGCGCTAGGACGGCAGGTCCCACGGCCGCGGCCAGCTGGTTAAGTTCCATCGAGCTCGAGGGCAGGCCGGAGGCGCGCGTGGAGCAAAGCAGGAGAGCGGCCTAGGGTTGGGTGCTGTGCTGGGATGCGACGGCGAAAAGGTTTTGGCTTGGGGGTGGGGAGGCGAAGAAATGGCCTGAGCTAGGACAAGAGCATTATAGGTGCTCTACGGAGCCGCACATCAGCTAGCGTTTGCCCCATCCTTAAGTAAACTCGGCGTTTGGGGAAAAACAAAACAAAACCACACCACCAATTCGTTCTCGAATTTCTCCACGCACTGAGATCTTGCCGCAAAAACAGTGCACGCTTGTTCCAGTGCTGTGGCTGCTTTTGGTGTGGCGGAGGCATAGGGTTTTACGTAGTAGTAGTATACTCTAATAAGGGCAACCAGACTGGTTGCATTCTTGCGTGCTCCCTCCGTCCTAATTTTTTTTCTTCAAAATCACGTATTACGCGTGCTTCATTAAGAGAAAGCAGAAATCAGATACAACCCGAGTGAACTGAAGGCGAGATGCCAAGATCACATAGGCGACACACTAACACAAATCACCGGCTTTAACGGTGCAGCTACTAAGTTGTACTAACTAACAACAACAATTGTGCGACAAAAGTGAGGCCACTGCGCTAGCTGCCGAACACAATGGCGCGAGGCCACCAAAGCCTGTGGCGACCCAGACAGCTCCCTCCTCATCGACTCTGCCCAGGACGATGGCCGGCACACTTCAGCAGTTGTTGAACATCCTGGTGTTTCTTTCATTCCACACCATCCAAGATACGAGCAAAACCAATGAATCAAATCCACGCCTGAAGCCAGCGGAAACGAGGGCACGGGACTGCTGCCACCAGTCGACCAATATGGAGCCGCCAGTCGGGCATAGGTGCTCAAATCCGATCCTTGCTAGCAGACGATGCCACAACTCCCACGTGAAGATGCAGGCCGTGAAGAGGTGATCCCGTGGTTTTTGGCTGTTGAGCGCAGAGGGCACAAGTGCCGCACTGTTGGAGTCCATGGCGTCGTCGTGCTCCGCGGTCCATAGGCGTCCATGGAGGACGAGCGAAGAAGAATTTAACCATGCTTTGGGGAACGATGCCTCCCCGAGCTCTTTCACGCCGAGCATCGTTGTTCTGCCGATAAAGAAGGCATTGTACGCGAACGCGGAGGAATATGTTTTGTCCGATGACCAGCGCCAGACAATGCGATCTTGCACCCCCGGTTGTAGCTGAATGGCTTCAACCAGGATCCATATGCGTAGAAACTGCACGATGAAGGCCGCGGTCAACGCGTCGGAGACGTCCGCGCGTCCATTGGCGATTCTTGAGCGCGTCCCTCGCCGAGTACGATCGACGGCGACAAGGTACCGCCCGGAAGACGTCTAGGGCGAAGCAAGACACCGGAAGCGTTTTCATGCTGTAAGTTTGACTAGATCTATATAAAATACGTGCAATATTTATACCTCCAAATAAATTTATTATAAAAATAGAGTTAACGGTCTATCTAATGATATCAATTTTGTACCATTAACTTTAATATATTTTCGTATAAAATTAGTCAAAATTATTTTCTGAAAAACGAGAACGATAATTATTTTAGAACAGAGGGAGTACCTAGGGTCCATGTGAAGTTGTGAACACGGGCTTTTGCTTAGAGATGCAAGCATAGGGCTTGTTTAGTTCCTCATATTAGTCAAAATACAAAATACTTTGGATTGATAAAATACAAAATGCTAAAAATTTTAGGGGTATGTTTAGTTCCATCCAAAATGCAGAATGCCAACACTGCCAGGCATAAGCTCCCATGTTTTTTTTTTGGGTTTTTTGGCCTCTTGATGCCAAAAACCAAAATGAAAAATGGATGCCATTTTGCCAAATTTTTTGGGTACTGTTTTGTTGCATTCTACAAAATGATAGGCCAAAATCCATTTTTTTTTTTTTTTTTTTTTTTTGCTGAAATGGGAAACTAAGCACCCCCTTGGTGTTAGTGTTGACTGATGCATCTTTCTCCAGTCTCCACCCACATCAGTTTTTGCCCAAGAATACCAATTAGGCTCATCTGTTTCTTGCAACAACAAGAATGAGGAATATTCAACGTCGCCTCCGGGTTGAAAAGCTAGAAAAAACAGCACCTTTGCACTTTTTTTTTTTTTTTGACAGAAAGCACCTTTGCACTTTGGAGGTGGTGCACTTGTAGTGAGGAAGAGGCGTAATCTCAGCGCCAGAGAACTGGGGACACGCTGCACAATTCGGACACATCAGTGATCACCGGACGGGCCTATGAAGTTGAGAGAATTCAGCCCTCCGGCCTTCTAGAAACCGGATGCCGCGCGTACTCTATCAGTCAAGGGACCGGCCGGTTGCGCGTCCACCGGACAACTGCGCGCGGCCGCCCGAACCCGCTCGGTCTGGCCTCTCGACTCGACCCACACACGGTCGCGGCGGCTCCTCTACAGGGCCTGGTGCATGGCGTGCTCAGCACAGGGATCTCGAGAGGTCCCTCTCATAGCGTGATATCAGACCTCAGAGCGCCGAGCGCGACAAAAATGAATCACTTTTTGGAATTAAAAAAACGTGATAACAGCGGGAGGATCAGCGCCCCCCGAGCTCGTCCGTCAGGGACAGCTTCTTCGATGATTACTACGTGTTCCCCGTCCATCTTCTGTGTACGTGTTGGGTGGGGGATTGGAGCATTAGTGTGTGTGGGGTTGGATTTGGATCATTGGACGGGCATCGCGTGTGTGGTTTGGTGGGTGATTGGATCATTGGATCGGATGGTGATCGTCATCCTCGCGCCGCACCACGTCGGGGGCTCAGGGTCGGGGCGGCACGGATGCGGAAAGCTGAGATGGCCACCGCAAAGGGGGCCAAACATCGTCAGCGGCTCAGCGCCCCGCCCGCGGCCTCCATTGGCAACTTGCGCTGCCGCCACCGCGTCCAGCACTCTAGCTGGATATCTTCCATCAAGTGAATTAGATGGGGGTCGGGGTCAGCAAAGCAGCAGAGTAGTGTCTGCTCTGGAAGCCACACAAAAAAGAAGCTGAGAATTCCTACGTCCAAAAGATGGCCGTGAACGTTCAGAGAGAGAACAACTATGAGGCTCTACCTATGATCAGTGCGTTAATTAATTAGTTGAACGTTTTGGTTTCTAAATATCCTCTCCCCACACGTTGTCAGTCATAACAAGTGATTAGGGAGACTAGACTGTGGGGAGTGGTGAGTGGTGCTCTCCAGCTAGCAAAAGCTAGCGCAGCCGTACGTCTTTGATCTCTGCTAGGAACCTGCATTCTTATTATCCTATGGTAAATCTGTAAGAAGTACTAATCAAGGAATGAATCAAGTGGAGCGCTAGCTGGACTGTTTGGACCAGCGCCAAGCCAAGGAGGGCGGAGGGAGGACTCACCTGCTCCTCGCCTTCACGTTCAGACTCGGACGCAACGGAGGGCTCCCTGCTCCCGGCCTTCCTGTTCAGACTCGGACGCAACGCGAAGATCTCCGGTAGAGGACCAGGCCGCCACTGGCCAGTAGCCACTGGCCACCACCACCGCCAGGTCTGGTGTGGTGGAGCCACGGAATGTACGCACGGAGGCCACGCCCGTCGCCATCGCCCGACCACGACCACTCAGGCTCAGGCCCTGCGACCGACCGCGCTTGCTACGACTCTACGTTGACAAAGCGGGATCCGCCGATCGACGGCCACCAGATTGAGCGTGCTGTGACTGCTGACCGATACAAACACCCGGGTAGTTGTGAACTAACCATCACAATGCATGCTGATTACAGTAAAACCTCGCTAGCTGTTATAAATGCTGAATGATTCTTGTCCAGAAACAACGTTGCTACCCGTACACATCATAATATTTTTGTTATTACGACCTAGTGCATAATATGGCCTATGGCCTTAAACAATTTTTTTTTATTCACATCAGCCCCAGCGGACCTTTTTTTCTTCTTTTTCGTTGTTCCTCTTCTTCCGTCATCGGTTTAGCCATCCTGCGCACGCACGCACCCGATGTTTGGACTATGAGAACTCTCCCGTGTTAGATTGAACTCCACCAGATTAGGCCCAACGGCCATCTGGGCCTTTGGTCTCGCGCCCTGATCGGGGGCGCCCAACCCTAATGGTTGGTGGGCCCCCGTCGCACAGCGCTATATAGAGGAGGTGGGGGCCGGGGCACTCAGTACGAGGTTCACCTGAGCCGCCAATCCTCCCACCTACATCTCTAATCCCCAGTCCGATCTAAGAAGGGGCGCTGCCAGCGACGGGAAGCACCACCGACACCGACATCACTGCTTCGACGTCCGCGCCGCCGCCAAGGACGTCGCCGACTCCGCCCTCCTCACCATCCGCCGCGATGGGCTCCATTGCGTCACCGACTGCGCCGCCTGCTCCCACCGAGAGCATCGGTATGTGATCCATCTCCCCGCTCCCTCTTGTTTCTCTCGGATCGAGTAGAATATGATTAGGAACCATGTTTATTACCTAATGTGATGAATCTACCCGCCTAGTACCACTGCTAGATCGATCCTAAGAATCCTATGAATTAACAATGGTATCGGTATGCCACTGGTTAGTGGATCTAGTGCTCGGGTTTTAGAAATGAGGAAAACTTCACTGATCCGATGCGGATCGGGAATGACAGTAACCCTAAGAACAGATCGAGTTGGGGAAATAGAAATTAGACCGATTCCAAAAGATCGGGAACGAAACACACGAAAAAGTTACCCCAACCAGCAAGAACACAACCGATTCGAATGGATCGGGGAATGAAACACGAATCAAACCCTAACCCTAACGAATCGGGGGAGCCACGAACGCTCCTACCTGGAGACTCGGCCGCCATGTCATCGCCGCCGGAAACATTCGTTGCCGGCGCGCGAGACGAGAAGAATCGCCATTGGCCGGCGAGGTCACGCCACCGCGTGACCCCAGGCCTGAGGTTCTTGGCACCGCCCCACGGCGACTCGACGGCGGCGCGCTCTGCTCTCTGGCGCGCGCGCACGCCGGCGAGGAGCCTCGCGGCGGCGCCGTACTCCTTCCACCGGCCGCCATGGGCAGCCTGCTGCTACTCGCGGCGCTCTGCTGTGTACTGCGGAGTGAGAGGAGGGAGGCAGAAGAGAAAATGAAACCCTAAGTTTTTTTGGGGAGCGGCGGCCATGGGGTTTTTGATCACGCGAAAATGAAGGCTGGCCGTCGGATCCAGTCGAACTGCTGAGATCGGCCGCAGCCGCTTCGGGCTGGAATTGGCCCAGGCCCACATTAGGGCCTGTGAACGGCCTCAGCCAGCTTGCGCGCTCGCCGAACCAGGCCGCGGGCCGATTTGGCCAGTGGGCCACTAGGCCGCGCTGGGCTGTTTCCCAGCGCGTGCGGCTGTGCGCGTGGTAGGCCGCCGCGGGCCGCGCAAAGTGACTGGGCCGAAATGGCCGATTGCACAGTGAATGAAAGCAAATTTCTTTATTTTATTTTCCGGAAACCAGATTTTGATATATATTTGAATGAAATTGAATTGAATTTGATGAAAATTTTCTCTCGCAATTTTGTCCAACGATATTTTGCTCGAGAAATAGAATACTTTCTTTTAGAGTTTCTGGAAAATAGAAGTATGATATTTATTATGTTTCCGCCGCGAATTATGAAATGATTGTTCTCTTTAATTAAATTTGAACCAACGGGATAATTTAATTTTAGAGAGAAATTATGATTTTCCGATGATGAATTGTTGAATTATAGTGTTGTTATTTTCTCGACCAACGTTGTTAATAACAATATTATAATGTTTTGATTCCGAGAAATTATGCATTAATTTTACTTTTGCCCAACGGTGATGTAGAATTTTTGCATGAATAACATTTTATATGTTTTTGACCAACGTTGAGTTAACACATGCAATTTTATATATGAATATTTATTATCTATGAATATATCTCACTCTCTCTGGTATGAATTTTCAGGAGGAAAATGCCTCATGAACATCAACGACATCCCCAAACTCGATGGCACCAACAATCGGATTTGGCGGGAGAGGTTTGAACTGGAGCTTGGGTTGGGAGAAGTTGATATGGCAATCAATCACCCGTGTCCTGTTGAACCAGAGGCACTGGTGAGGGGAGCTGATGAAACTGATGCTGCTTTCACTACTCGTGAGCGTGAGCATGCGAATAAAGTGTCGAAGTATCAACTTGACCATAGAAATTGGTCTATCTCCAACCACAAGTGCCTGCTGGTGGCTAAGGCCACTATAGAAGAAAGCATCAGGGGATCAATTCCACAATGTACCACCATTCAAGAATATCTAGAGAAACTGAAGCATCAGTTTACTGGGTCTACCAAGGCCACTGCAAGTACGCTGATTAAGAAACTTGTGACTATGAAATTCACTGGTGGTGACATAAGAAAGCACATTTCGGAAATGAGCACTACGGCAGCTAAGCTAAACCAGTTGAACATACTCATAGAAGATGAGTTCCTGATTCACCTGGTTTTTGCTTCTCTGCTAAAAGAATATGAAAATTTTGTTGTAAACTACAACATGGTGCCCGATAAATGGGACAAAGAAAAGCTCGTTACCATGTGTGTTCAGGAGGAGCAGAGGATTAAGTCCGTACAGGGTGATGTTGCCAACCTTGTAAAGGACAAGCAAAAGAAACCCTTCCATAATAAGAATCCTAAACCACAAGGGAAACCTCAGTGGGATAGATCCTCTACCTCCAGGTCACCAGGAAAGAACCCCCCGAATCCTCAGAACCAACCGAATGATCCCTATGGTGGTGCAGAACCAGATCAGTGCAAGTACTGCCGCAAGAAGGGGCACTACAAGAGAGATTGTCCCGACTTCCTGAGATCTCTGATGAAGAGAGGGATCCAGTGGGATGAGAACCTTGCAAAGAGGAGAAAGACTGGTTAAAGTTGCGAATGGAGCGCAAGCCAATGTTGAAGCCATTGGAGATTTTATTTTAGAATTAAAGAATGGTTTTGTTCTTCGACTTAAAGATGTTCTTTATGTTCCCTCTTTGCGTAGAAATTTAATAAGTGTTACGAAACTTGATGATGATGATTTTGGTTGCCATTTTGGAGAAGGCAAATGTAAGATACTTTTTAATAATGAATGTGTTGGTCTTGCCTTCCGACAAGACAAGCTTTATTTATTATCTCTTCTTAGACTGTGAATAATGTATGTGATGAGACTATGAATGATTCCCCATCTACGGATGTAAGTAAGAAACGAAAGAGAATTGATGATGCGTCTTCGAAATTATGGCACGCTTTATCGTTTAGGCCATATTTCGAGGGGGAGAATAGAACGCTTAGTCAAAGAATCAATTATCCCACGCTTAGAATTTTCTGATTTAGAACAATGTGTTGATTGCATTAAAGGAAAATATGTCAAGAAAATAAAGAAGAATGCCAAACGAAGCACGAAACTTTAGAAATAATTCACACGGACATTTGTGGTCCTTTCCCGTGAAAAGTGTGGATGTTTATGATTCATTTATAACATTCACGAGATGATTATTCTCATTATGGCTACATTTATCCAATTAAAGAAAAATCGAAGCATTGGATAAATTTAAGATTTTTAAAGCCGAAGTTGAAAATCAACACAATAAGAAAATCAAGCTAGTACGATCGGAGGCGGGGTGGAGAGTACTATGGGCGACATACCCCGTATGGCCAAACTCCTGGACCTTTTGCAAAGTTCCTACGGAAAAAAATGGCGTAGTCGCTCGACGCCATGCCGGGGAGCCTCAATGAGAATGGAGTGGTGAAAGACGTAACCGTACCTTAATGGATATGGTAAGAAGCATGATGAGTTACTCCACATTACCGATTAATTTGTGGATGGAGGCATTGAAAACCATCATTCATATACTTAATCGTGTACCAAGCAAGTCCGTGTCGAAAACACCACACGAATTATGGACAGGGAGAGAACCCTCACTTAATCACTTACGTGTGTGGGGCTGTCCAGCTGAGGCAAAGATTAACCCAAACATAGGAAAGTTAGATCCCAAGACAGCCAGCTGCCATTTCATTGGCTATCCGGAAAGATCGAAAGGATATCGATTCTATTGTCCTGATAGACATACGAAGTTTATAGAAACAAGACATGCTGTGTTTTTGGAGGATGACATGATCAGGGGGAGCAAGGTAGCATGAGAAATAAACCTTGAGGAGAAGCGGGTACATGCACCCACTCCGATGGTTGAAGAACCATATTTCGAACTACTGCTCTTGTTGCACCAAGCGACAGCGGTTTCTTGTAGTGACAACACCTGTTGTTAGTTCTCCTATGGTGACAATGAATGAACATGAGGAACCTGTCCTTCAGGAGCCTATGGAACAAAATGTCGCACATGAGGAAGAACAACAACAGCCCATTGTGGAACAAGTGCCTGAGGCCCCTAGAAGGTCTCAAAGAGAAAGAAGGAGAGCTATTCCTGATGATTATGAACTTTATGAAGCGGAAGAATTCCATATGGAGGGTGATCCCACCTCTTATGAAGAAGCCATGAGGAGCTCCCACTCATTGAAGTGGTTAGAAGCGATGAAAGATGAAATGAAATCAATGAGTACCAATAAAGTTTGGGACTTGGAAGCCATTCCTAAAGGAGCCAAAACAAGTAGGGTCAAATGGGTCTACAAAACAAAATGTGACTCCCAAGGGAATGTTGAAAGATATAAAGAAAGCACGACTTGTGGCAAAAGGTTTTACACAAAGAGAAGGGATTGACTACAATGAGACTTTTCTCCTGTCTCATGTAAGGATTCCTTCGAATTATAATGGCACTTGTAGCTCACTATGATTTAGAATTACATCAAATGGATGTGAAGACGGCATTCCTTAATGGGGATTTGGAAGAAAATGTCTATATGGCACAACCGAAAGGTTTTGTCGTAGAAGGAAAAGAAAAGATGGGTTGCCGCCTCAAGAGATCAATTTACGGATTGAAACAAGCTTCGAGACAATGGTATTTGAAGTTTGATAGAACAATTAAGAGTTTTGGGTTTAAAGAAAATATTGAGGACAAGCGTGTTTATGCGAAGTTTAAGAATGGGAAATACATATTTTTGATTCTCTATGTAGATGACATCTTACTTGCTAGTAGTGATGTCAATCTACTAATGGAGACAAAGAAATTCTTGTCCTCAAACTTTGACATGAAAGATCTCGGTGAGGCCTCGTTCGTTTTAGGAATAGAGATCCACCGAGATAGAACAAAAGGGGTTTTAGGACTATCGCAGAAGGCATACATAGAAAGGACACTAAAGAAATTTTGTATGCATGCGTGTAGTCCCTCACCTGCTCCTATAGTCAAGGGCGATAGATATGGGGAACATCAGTGTCCCAAGAACGAATATGAAATTGAACAAATGAAAGCGGTACCATATGCTTCAGTTGTTGGAAGTTTGCAATATGCTCAAACATGTACACGCCACGACTTAGCTTTCGTTACCGGGTTACTTGGCGGATATCAAAAGAATCCGGGAACGAACATTGGAAATTAGTGAAGAAAGTCTTGCGTTATTTGCGAGTACGAAAGGTCTCATGTTGACATACAGAAGATCTGATTCCCTGAAGATAGAGGGGTATTCAGATTCTGATTATGCGGGAGATGAAAGAAAATCCACGTCAGGATACATATTTACTCTCGCAGGAGGAGCCATATCGTGGAAGAGCTCGAAACAAATAGTAACTACGAACTCGACAATGTATGCTGAATTTGTAGCATGCTATGAGGCCTCGGGGCATGTGAATTGGCTAAAGAAATTTGTACCCGGATTGAAAGTAATAGAAGAAATACATAAACCACTGAGGTTGTATTGTGATAACAACCCAGCGGTAGAATATGCTCACAACAATAGGTCAAGTGGTGCTGCCAAACACATTGACATAAAGTACTATGTTGTGAAAGATAAACTTTGGGATCATATCATAAGTCTTGAGCATATAAGAACAAAGAAAATGTTAGTGGATCCGCTCACAAAAGGCTTACCACCCAATGTGTTCAGAGGACACTTAGCCGGCATGGGTTTAAAGGAAAGCCTATGATTCCCGAAGTAAAAGGGCCCAAGAAAGAAGTTTCATTTCAAAACAGAGAAATGTGTCGTGGCTGTTAGTCCAATGGCATTGATTGCTGTGACGATGAAACACGCTCGATGCACTAATCTGAAATGGAATGAGACAGAAATAAGAAAAATAAGAATTGAAAGTTGAAGAAAGGAATCAAAGAATGACAAGAATACGATAAGAATTATGAAGAGATCAAGGGGGAGAATGTTAGATTGATCTCCACCAGATTAGGCCCAACGGCCATCTGGGCCTTTGGTCTCGCGCCCTGATCGGGGGCGCCCAACCCTAATGGTTGGTGGGCCCCGTCGCACAACGCTATATAGAGGAGGTGGGGGCCTGTCGTGCGGAACTACTTTCCTGCCTTCGGGTGGATGCGGCCCAACAGGGCTATGGAAAACCCACAATGGAGCGGTACCATTATCCTACCAGGTAATGTGGCTCAGGAGTAGCCATGACTGACCCATGCTTTGATGCAGTTCTTAAGTGAACCCCGGCAAGCGGTCCACTTTTCTATCCGGTAGATGCGGCCTAGGTCATGGCCATGACTGCCGTTGGCGTGGCCCGCTCGAAAGAACCCCGTCGTGCGGAACTACTTTCCGCCTTCGAGTGGATGCGGCCCAACAGGGCTATGAAAAACCCACAATCGTGCAGTATCCCTTTCCTACCGGGTAATGCAGCTCAGGAATAGCCATGACCAACCCTCGGCGCAGCCGTTCGAAAGAACCCCGTTGAGCGGTACATTCTCTCAACTACCAAGCTCAAGAAGGAGCCAACTACACTACCAGCGGGTAGTCCATCTACAACTATGGAGTTCAACTATGCTACCAGCGGGTAGTGCATCTACAATTACAACTACACTACCAGCGGTAGTCCATCCACAACTAAGGAGCAGGAGCAGCAGGATCATCACCTAAATCTATCCTAGCTACCAGTTGCTCCACGAGGGGAGCAAGCCCAGCCTCCTGCTCAACAACCTGAAGAACGAAGTCTGGCGATGGCTCAGGATCAACCAGCCTTTCCAGATCAGCCTCAGGAGTAAGAACCCAGACGTGGCACAGGAGCTTTTCTTCATGAAGTGGAAGAAGCGCGAAAGGATCTGCGGAGCATACGCCACCACATCACCATAGAGTGCCTCGTCCCCATCCAGCCCAATGAAGGATAGGAGGTATGACATGGCACCCCACAGCCACTGGAAGCGTGCATTGGCCACATCCAGCTAGCCCTTCAGCTACTCAACACACTTGAGAGCCTGAAAAACATCCCGGTCAGCATCACGCCGAAGTTGGCGAGCCAAAGCAAGCTTTTGCTCAGCATCCTCGCAGTGAGAATGCATCTCCCTTACCAGCTCAGCCTGGTTCTCAGAGGTCTTGAGGGTCTCCTTCATGGCCTCAGAGTCCCG
Organism: Themeda triandra; assembly: GCA_018135685.1. Classification (NCBI taxonomy): domain Eukaryota; kingdom Viridiplantae; phylum Streptophyta; class Magnoliopsida; order Poales; family Poaceae; genus Themeda; species Themeda triandra. The sequence goes on along the minus strand of JAENPR010001445.1, from coordinate 106,082 downwards.
ATGCCATTGGAGCCGCTAGCACTCAAATTCTACAGAAAGAAGCAATCAAGTCAAGATAAAAGAACTCAACAGAAGCAGTAGAATCGTCAAAGGTAAGAGAAGTACCTGCAGCTTGGGCTTTGAGATTTTTAACCTCTTTATCAGCAGCTTGATGAGCCACCTCCGAGGTTTGGCGCAACTCGCGCTCACGAACCAGCTCAGCCTAGGCACTAGTGAGTTCTTTCTGAAACCGCTCAAGATCGGTGACACTTGAAGCAGTCACAGCAGCCTCAGCGGGACCAAAAAGAAGGTTCTAGTCACAATGCAGAGCCTACAGAAGGAAGCAAAAGGATCAAATGAAGAACCAAGTACAACAGCAAGACAAAGAACTCGATCGGAAAAGATCTTACTTGAAATTTTGAGAAGAACTTCGTCGAAACAAGTCCTCGGCTCATGAAGGCGGCGAGGGCAACTTAACTCAAGTAGGAGGAATATCACGGCCGGCCGGCACGGACAAAGGAATCACACTCGCAATGAGGCCGAGAACCAAAACCGGCCAAGGGGCCAATCGGCGAAGGCTGCGCCTATGAAGACTAGACAAAACAAGTCGGAAGGAAGTAAAAGATAAAGCATCGAGGAGAAATCAAAAGAATCAGCGTCAAATACTCACCAGGAGAAGAACTCCGATCCTGACGAACAGGCTCGGGGGCTCGCCCGAGACCGTGCGGAAGAAGAACCAGGCGAAGAAGCAGAGAGAGGCCTGCGCAAGGAAAACAAGTGTCGAACCTAAAAATAAGTTGAAAGCAGACATCAAGAGGAAATCAGCAGAAGCAGTTTCCTGGGGGGCAGCTTGAAGAACCCAACATCCCTCCTAGGGACGACAGGCACGAAACACACGGAAAACGACTGCGCCACAGAAGAGACATGGGCAGCCCGGTGGTAGCGAAGAAGAAAGGAGAAGATCCAACCCTCGGACCGACTACAAAAGAAAGAGAGATTTCAACAAAAGAACCCGAAGCGGTATCAAAAGGAAAAAAGAACCCAGAAAATACTTACGGTTTTTGGATCAAAGGAGTTTCAGCGTCCTCTTCATCCTCAGAAAGGAGGATGGTTTCACCACCTGGAAAAAGCAAAAGAAAGAACCAAGCATATCAGAAGACAAGCAAGGCATCAATGTAAAGAACTCAGAAGCAAGCTCACCTATGATGATATTACCTGTGATCTGGAGAGAACTTGAAGCAGCAGGACTAGGCCTCCCAGTAGGATTAACAACATGACGGAGAACCCTATGCCTATCACCAAACACCATCTCAGCAATTTTTGGATGAGGCTTATAGGGAACCAACTGAAATTCCCCCTCCCGCATAGAAAAAGAGATGCTAGGACTAGAAGAAGATCGTTTGCGAGAAGCAGAGGCAGGAGCAGGAGCTGGAGCAGCAGCAGCCACAGGCACAGGAGCAGCAGCAGGATCAACCTCCATATCATCAGGGAACTGGAGGGCAAAACCATGGCCAAATCCCTGAAAAAGAACTCAGCAGATCAGAACAAAAGAAGCCGCAGCAGAAAAAAATCAATGGAAAAGTGACAGAAGAACTCACCTCAGGAGGAGGGTTACCAGCAGAGTACTCCTCAATGCGAGGAGGAACACCAGTCACATTGCCAAGAACTTCGTTCAAGCGCAGCACCAGGTCGACATCACTCAGAACCACATCAGGAAGAATCCTGGAGGGGTCCGAGGGACCTTCATACTCAAAGCCTAGATGCACCCTCTGCATCAAAGGCTGAACAAGGCGATGAAAGAACCCGTCGACAATACCAATGCCGAAAAGGTCCTGAGCAACAAGCACCCGAAGGCGGTCAAGAAGCGGCTGAAGAGCGGCAATCTCAGCATCAGAAAGTTTTGCAGCCCACAAGGTGGTATCTTGTGGGACGACAGAAAGATCATCACAATAATAAGGAGAGGGTTTGGGAACATAAAACCACTTGTTCGCCCAAACCCGCTTGCTGAAAAAGGTCAAGGAAAAAAGCTCGGGGGCTTTTCCCTTGATGGATCTGGATGGTGCAGCAGCCAAAAGGAGAATTGGAATCCAACTTAAGGCGGAAGAAGTAGCGGAAAAGGAAAAGATTGGGAGGAACCCCCCAGATGGACCTCGCACAGGTGTACGAAGGTCGAAAGGTAAAGAACCCTGTTAGGAGAAAGGTGGATGAGTTGAAGACCGAAGAACTGAAGAAACTCCATCAAAAAATCCGAAGGAGGAAAGCAGAGCCCGGTAAGAACGAAGGCGACAAAGAGAATGGTACGGCCGACACCGGGATTTGGAACCAAATGCGGCCGGGAAGGGCGTACCGGAGAGCTCCCGGCCGCGAAGGCCGCGCTCCACTAGAGCCTCGACATCCCTCGCCGTCGTCGTCGGCGCCGGCTAGGTGCGCTACAATCAAAAAGACAGAGGATCAAAATCACCATCAGTGGAAGAAAAACAAGGGAGGATCAAGCCGAACACAAAACTTACCTCAACCCCGGGGCCGCTTTCTCCTTCCCGTGAGATCGCAGGACGGCCATGGAGATGGTTGAACAGAAAATTGAGAAAAAGAAGTCAGAAACTAGGGTTTCCTCAAATTGTAGCGGAGGCGTTAAGAGGAGATTGGAAGGCAGAGGAGAGCTCGAGATTATGGATGGCAAGGACGGAAGGGTATGGAAGGATTTAAGCAGCGGAGTATTTATAGGCACCGGCTAAACTCAGGTGGGCCCAACAGGCCAACGGTCATCCAGAAAGATCAAGACAACATTAAGCGTATCAGATATGCTTCAATGGTAAAAAAAACCCAATGGTAACTTTTTGCAACTGGCGGAAATTACTGTAGATTTTTTCCAAAAGGAGAACAAGGACAACCCGAAGCTGACAACAACCTAGAAGCACTTCGAAAGGTAGAACAAAGAACCTAGACAAGTTATAGAAGAACTCAGCACGAAGGAAGGTGACAGTGAAGAACTCGCTCCCTGGGTGACTCATTAAAAGGCAGATACTCAAGATTACATCAGGGGACAACTTGGCATCAATCAACAAACAACCCCGCAGACACAACAGGCATAATGTTTGAAGAAGATTTCAAATTGATTCAGTTACAACAGGGTACAATTGGATACAAGATCTGATACAAGCAGAAATGAAAGCGAAGGAAATCATTACAATATGATTACAAAGAACTCGACAAAGTACGGAAGGATGAACCTCTACCAAGATTTAATGCAATCAAGCAGGAAGCAACCTGGACATCAGACTAGAAGATCCCAGAGCCAAAGATTACTTGAGCGGGCAAGCAGTAGAAGCTAACACGAAGTTCATCAAGACAGCAGCAAGAATCAACCCGGCCGCCACAGAAGAACCTGACATCAACTCCCAACACGTGCTGATTTGCACCGAGGTACCAAGAAGACACAGACATCTCCAAGCCGTGTGCAGTTACACAATGGCTCGTTGAGGTAATCGGTCGACAGCACGCTGATCAACTCGGCAGAAAGAAAGAAGGAGGTCGAGTAGAGGGGCTTGAAGATTAGGTTGAACAGCGCCAACCTTTAACCTCACAAGCCCTACTTCACTTGCATCTTTGCCCTCCTGGAGAAGACGCTACCCAAGGATTAGCCTGCTTCTAATCCCTATCACAAGTCCTACACCACTTGCTAAAGAAGGTTACAAAAGAAGCCCGGGGGCTCATCAAGCTCGCTCAACAACAACTCCATGAAGAATAGAAGAAGAAGGACTACAGCAAGAAGAAGCTTACAAGTACACCGAGAAGGAGGAAGAGAAACAGCATGAAGACTACATGACTTTGAAGATGCAAGGGCACCAGCAAGCAGTATTTATAAGCCAGGATCAGCGCATGAAGACCAAGTCTACAGGAGGACTGAAGCAATGAAGTACAAGGCACATGAAGAAGTCAGAAGCATTGAAGCAACTGAAGCAGGCACGCAGAATCATGACACAGGCAATAGGAGGACAAGCATGCACAGTAAAGCCGGCAAAAGCGCAAGGACAGTCACGGGTGGATAATTTAGAGAAAGAAGGCATCTCCGATAGTACTTTTACGAAAAGTACAACGGAGTAAAGGCGATCAACAATCGGTAGATTACAACCACGACAAGGGGACTCCTAGAACCTTTCCTAAGTTCTTTCTACAAAAGAACCCAGAAAAGGCTCAGGGGCTGCAGGAGTACCCTCCACCGAATGCATTTTTTGAAATCTCATCAAGGCCCTCCAGTTTCTTGTCCCAAAAAGCAAGAGGCTCAAGGGCTACACTCATTGAGTGCAAATTTTTCCAAAATTTGCACTCAGGCGAAGAAGATGGTGACCGGAAGCTGAAGACTACAACAAGACCCTCCAGCTTCTTGTACCAAAAAGCAAGAGGCTCGGGGGCTACACTCAGTGAGTGTAATTTTTTCAAAACTGCACTCACCTGAAGATCAAGACGAAGGCAACCAGAAGAAAAGGAGCATCCCAAGATTTCTCCTCGAAAGAACCCGAGTTCCAAATCTAGGAACGCTCGGGGGCTTGTCGATGGAAGACGCCGGAGGTTCCTCACGAAGACAGAACCCGGACGGACGATCGAAGAACCTGCCACCCGGATTGAACACAACTTAGAGCAAGAAAACGAGAAGATTACCAAAACTAGTCGGATTGTAATAGGAAAGGGTATGAAACACTTAGTTTAGGACTCATTCCTATAATCCGACTAGGACTCACACGGAACCCATGACCCGGCCCGCACCTCATATAAGGCCGCTGCGGGTACCTACTAAAAAACATCAGACAACACATGAGAACTTAGACCACGGAACACAACACACAACACAACACCCTTGTAACACCCGAGATACTCATTAATACAACACAACAGGCTCACGCCAACTGGACGTAAGGTTTTTACTCAACGAAAGTCAAGGGCCCAAACCAGTATAAAATCGTATGTCTCGCCAAGTTTGTTGCCATAACCGCCGAGTTCTGCAATCTGCCAGGCTCCTCTGAACAAAAGACCCTGCCGGGTCGGTAGTGGGCTATCGGTGATAAAACATCGACAGCCCCTAAGGGCCATCACCCTCAGGACCACGAGTAAGGAGAGCTTACCTGCAGAAGCTCCTCAATGGCAAAGCATCCACCGAAAACAAAAACGTCCATGACGTCGGCGGCAAAGCATGCATGTGTTGGCATTTCTTAGCGCGATCACCGAAAACGGCGATCACACTAAGAAATGTCAGGGTTGATAGATCAGAACCTTATAGAAATATTATCTACAAGCACACGGATCTATTGTTGTAGCATTTCACCTGGAAGTATTTAGGGTATCGTTATTTATATTTTCCCAAAGGAAGGCAAGGTGTAAAATAGTCTTAGCATGAATATGGTTATAACTCACATCATCGAAGTATGACCTTAATGCTATGCGGGGGTATGATAAAAGATTTTCATGATAGTAGACACACACTTGGCCAAACTCTAAGGATAAAAAAAAATAAGGAATTATTAAGAATAAAAGAATAAAGAATAAATCTACGCGGAGCAGGTAGGTCATACATAGTTATGTGTAAAACAGCTAAGTCACAGATTATACAAGGTTAGAAGTAAGTCAGAGCCTAGGGCAAAGGGAGACCCCCGCAGCTGGTCTGCCAGCTGATAGAGGCATTTATGACTCCTACATGATATGCGGACGTGGGAGATTAGAGAGGACGGACATGGCTGTCACTACCTGCCGCCTACCCCTCAACCGTGGCATACCATCATACTCGAAGGTCCCCTCGTATCTGGACACCACGCCCGCATATTAGAGAACTACCTACGTCCCCCACGGACTCCCACCCTACGGATGGACGAGCAAGAACATAGGCAAACCCGAAGGAACATCGAACTATTACCCTACTCTCAGCCATAGATCTAAACTCATAGAACCTATGAACTATGAAGAACATTGAAGAACATGTTATGAGATGATCATATAAACTTTGGTCTAGTTCATGATCATCGAATATAACATGATCTAAACTATACTCTAGTTCTAGCACAAAACTATATATATAAAATGAGAGCTTGAATAAGGAAGAATTATTTATAATATATTACCCAAGAGTAGCACTTCTTCCTAGGAGACAAGCTCTCCTTGGTAGCTCAACCTTGCTCTAAAGAATACTAAATGTCTAAACTAGAGAACAAGTATGAGGAATTGAGAGAGGCACAAATGGTGTGTGTGTTGAGGGGGTGCTCCTCTCCTTCTTTTATAGCTCCCTGAAGGCGGTTCGGGGGTAGAGGAGGAAAATCCCACACGGCATCGCCATGGATGGAAGGAGGCAAACCGACCTGTGCTGGCCGGGCCCACAGGGCTGCTTGGGCGGCGCGCGCACGCCCCAGGTGCGCCCACGCCTGGTGGCCGCCTCCCCATGGCTGCCTCCCAGGTCGGTTGCTTGTTGGGCCTGGGCCGCTTCCTTGGTGGGGAATTTGTCCATCTTGGTCCCGAAGCGGACTTCTTCCATCTTCCCTTAGTTTACGCCTTCTGGAAAGCATATTTTTGTTTTATAATTCCCTGTACTTTATAAATAATCCTGCAAAATAGATTTTCTCCAAGTACAAGTGGAGTCATGTTAGTAGCAAAGGTAAATGTGAATAAAAATATATAATTCTCCTCTATTTGACTTTGAGTTGGCGGTATAAATTTGTCGATAAGGACCGCCAACAAAATCCCCCAAGCTTACCCACGAGTGACGGGGGTGCATCCACTCCAATTTCTTTCGTTTTTCACAATAATTCCTCAATGAAACATCCGATTCAAAAACGGTTTTCACCATTAAACTCCTGGCATTTTTGTGCACGATTCAAGATCCATTGTGAATATATTTTTGAAATTTTTTGAAATTCATAAAATTTGCACATTATTATATAGATTTATATGCGTCCATCTGTGCATAAATTCCTATGAGAGTGTGCATAAAAATTTGAGACGACCTCATCTTCGCTAAAATTTGAATTTTAAATTTTGAATCATGCCACATGGTCAGTAGGATGCATATAAACCCGGGTTAGGATGAGTTAAAATGTATAGAAATATATCCAATAATGTATACGAGTTGTTTGAAATTTGAATTTGATTCGAATAGAGACAATGTACAGATTCACTTACAGAATAATGCATGTGTGATCAATTTAATAATACATATAAATGTGTGCCAACACCGACAATGTATAAATGTATAGAGAAGCATACATATAATCGTTTGAATTTGACAATGCATAAAGTGATACTAAACAAAGTATACAAACTTCTTTTGAATTTGACATTTGGATTCAATTAGGCTAGAAATCTATACAACTACGCATAGTCATAGCACCATTACAGTTTTCACGGTGCGTCTAAACCTATGCTTGCAATCATAGTCCGATTAGCCACCCCACGATCACCGTCACTTGAGCACTTTCATTTCTTACAAACCTACAGCAAAAAAACAGATATGCATACAAACTCATTAACTCTTCATTTATGCATAAAGATTATAACATATGTGCATAGAAACAATACATAGACAACTGTGTATATAAACAATGTGCATATAGGAACATTCAAATATACTGCATATAGATATCGCAACAGTGTATAGACATGATTATATTGATAAATGTACGTACAAAACAATGCATATAGGAACATCTAACATACTGCATATAGATATCAGCAAAACAGTGTATAGACATGATTATATTGATAGGAATAAATATGCATATAGACCTATGCAAACCTAAGCAACGAAGCATAATCACAATTCCAACTAAGCTCAGATCAGATAAAAACATTGTGTGGTAGTGCGACAATATGTTCTAACAATGCGTAGAAGAGTACTCAAACTGCTCTAACGATGCATACAGAATACTCTAAGCATGTATAAAAACAAATTTGATCTTCTAAGAATGTATAGATAATTGGTGGTACAATGTATAGAAACCTATTCCAACTAAAAAATTATATAAATGTCCTCCAACATTGCATAAATTTTATTCCAATAATGTATAAAATGTCCTCCAACAATGTATAAAATTTTATACCATGGAATGCAAAGAACCCGAGACAACATCATCGAAAAATAATAGTTCCATCATGCATAAATACTTAGCCTTGCAAGAAACGAGAAAGTAGAAGCTAGTAAGCAACGGTCTAACCCCAAAATGCATAAAAAAAAGGGGGCAAGTTTTTATGCATATTAATTAGCAAACAAAGCTGGAGTACTACAGCTCGCAAAAGATCAAGATTAGGCTACATTTTTATGCAAATTAATTGATTATTTTTTATGGATCACACATCAAAACATACAACGAGTCAAGACTAAAACTATCGTGCATCATGCATACAAAACCAGTTCAAAACTAATCTTGAGCTCCCTGTCCTAAAGTCTCCACTCCAATTTTGCTGCCAAAAAAACAAACCAAATAAGAACTAAAAACTGAATAGAAACATGAATACAATCATTTTTCAATCTCTTACTTTCACCATGCATACAAACCAGCTTGCACCGTGCATACACACCACCTTGCGCTGCCACCCCCAAGGGATCTACGGCGCTAGAAGGGAGGACGACGGCGTCGGTGGAGAGAGGACGGGTGACGCACCATGATCCACTACCTCCGTGATTGATCAGCTGCCTCCATGATGAATCCGTCCGCCATCGTCGTAGCATGAAGAGGTGGAGCCGGGCGAAACGCATAAAAGCATTCCCTACAAGAAATAAATGCATTCAAACCTCACTATGCATACAAACTTCGCTGCACCACGGTACGGCTAGACGCGGTTGTAGGGTCGAGATGGACTAGAGGGGGGGAATAGTCCTTCCTAAACACTTACGCACCGGCTAACCAAAACAAATGCGGAATTAAAACTATCGGTCTAGCCAAGACTAACCCCCACTAACTACAACTCTAGTAGCACCTTGTAAAAGATCCTAAACAAGAAGCAAGGTGCTAAACTAGCTAGTGCTCACCTAAACAATTCTAGCTTGCAAGGTCACACAAACCTAAGCAACTAGTACTTTAGCGACAGGGAGCACCTACACAATTCTAATGAGCAAAAGCACTAAGCCAAACCTAAGCTCACTAGATGCTCAAGGACAAGGCTACACAAGCCGAACCCAAGAGCGCAATTCACTTAGCTACACAAGCTAAGCAAGACACTAAAACTACTTCTAGCTACACAAGCAAGAAGGTGCTCAACTAGCTACACAAGCAAACGAGCACAAGAGCCACTACTCAAGCTAAGCAAGAATGTAACAAATGTAAATGCAAGCTTGAGCTAGAGGGGATGCAAACCACCGCAAAGAGTGGACACACGAAGTCGCGGCGGTGGCGAATCACCGGCGTAGAGACCAACCACACGCACACAATCACAAGGGAGGTCGAAGCCTCACACACAAGCACAAGGAGGTCGAAGCCTCGGCAATCACAAATCGACACACGATTTTTCCCCAGGTTCACTTGGTCGCCACCAAGCTACGTCCGGTTGTGGCGATACACCGCTTGGTGATGAGAAGGCCGCTCAAGTTGGCTCCCTTTGCCAACAACCCCTCCGGAGCCCCAACTCCAATCAACACAAGACCGGGATCCTCCAAGCCACGCTCAACTAGAGTAGCCAATTTGCGCTCCGCGAAGAAGGCTCAAGAACCCCTCACAAATCCTCCTTCGGAGCACCGCACAATCTCCACGCGGTGCTTCAACGAAGTCTCTTGCCGCCAAGCCATCTAGGAGGTGGCGACCTCCAAGAGTAACAAGCACACCGGCTTGCAACACGATCACCTAGTGCCACTCGATGCAATCTCTCAAAGCAACGCACTAGAATCGCTCACTCACTCGATCGGATGATCACTCTCAAGCACAAGTGAGTAAAGGGCTCTCCAAGCACTCTCCAAGGTGGACACCAAGTCCCCAAGGTGCTCAGCAACCAGCCATGGCCGAGCAACCCCTCTATTTATAGCCCCAAGGGCTGAAATAGCCGTTGCCCCCACGCTGGAACAAGTAAGGCGCGCCGGACGCGTCCGGCCATCACCGCCGGACGCTCCAAGCCGCGTCCGGCGCTCCTCCGTGCGCCACGTGTTCCGACCTTTTGAGGTCGACCGTTGATGCCCAACGGCTAACTCCCCGTCGTGCGAAGAAAACTCGCGCAACACGCCGGGACGCGTCCGGCGCCCTCGCCCGCCACCGCGAGCCGGCCGTTGAACTTTGAACGCGCCACACCGCCACCGAACGCCGGACGCCGATGCAGTCGCCCGGCCGAGTCCGCCGCCCGAGTCTGCCGTGCGTCCGCGACCCAACCGCGCGAGACCGAGCCCGACCAGAAAGTTTCTGGTCGGTGTCCGGGGACCGCCGGACGTGCCACTGCCGCGTCCGGCGCTCACTGCGCCCCACCAGCATGCCCACGCTGACCCCAGCACGCGCCGGACGCGTCCGGCCCGCCTGGCCGCGCGTCCGGTGCCTGCGTCCGGCGCCTTGTGAATCCATGATTCACAGCCCGTCGAAAACGCGATCTTCTCCACCATGCTATCCAACAAGTACACCAACTTGATCACCATGGATAGTATGTTTCCAACAACAATTTGCATCCGGCGCAATTGAAAATATGCCTCCAATTTTCCCGAAAGCCGAATCCCGCCTCGCAAGCTCGGCGGGAGGAGAGAGGACCCAAACCCAACTCTACCCTACAAACCAAAGCGCGATCAACGCCACCTTTGTAAATGTGCCAACACCACCAAGTGTACATCACAATGTGCATGTGTGTTAGCATTTTCACAATCATTTTCAAAGGATTTTCTCTTGATCTCACAACGCCACTCGATCCTAGCATGTCGCAATGTTAGATCGCTCAAGTGGCACTAGATGACCGAGATGCAAACAAGTTTGCCCCTCTTGATAGTACGGCTATCAATCCTAAATCCGGTCATCAACTTCTCTACACTCCTCATGACCGGTGAAATGAAATGCCCTATAGCATACCTTTGCCTTGCGCATTTCCACTTCCACCGTCTTCCACCAAAGTGCCAATGCAACACATGCACCGACACGATCTCAAGTTGATATGATCCACTTCATATCATCATGCAACCCTCTCGGTCCTCGATCTTGATCTCACTTGCTCTTCACCGCCTCATGGTCCATCGGAAACAAGTCTTGCCCGAGCTTCACCATCTCATGGTCCATCGCTCCACTGCCTCGACTTGTCCTTCACACACCCTCCGGCCTCGAGCCAAGCTTCATCTCGATCTTCACCGTTGGTCACATGACTCCATGTCATGTCACATATTCAATGAAGCTCCTTCATCTCACATTCACCTGTGGACTAAATCCCTGTGTATTCTCATGATCACACAATTAGTCCACCTAAGTTGTCACTCAATTATCAAAACCAAACAAGGGACCTTTCAATCTCCCCCTTTTTGGTAATTGATGACAACTCTACAAAGATATGGAAATAAAGTTCATAAAGGACTTTATGTCACTTATCCAACATTTAAGCTCAATGTTGTGATTTGGATAAGTGTCACAAAGTCAACTTGGTAGTGATAGCTCCCCTACATGTGTGCTCAAATGGTTTGGTTTCAAGCTTGCACACATGCATAGATATGGAAATTCTAGGGAGAGTAATCACTACTAAGTGATGCTAAGGCATATAGGATAAACCTTTGAAGCATGATACCAATCGGAGTTGCACATTGGAGTTCATCCTTAGCATCATCATGGTTAGCTCGAAATCACTTGAAACAACACTAGAAACCCCGTGAGATCAACATTAGAAGCAAGGTTCTAGTACCAAGTGAAAGGAACACAAGTGACTAGCTAAACTATCCTATGCATACTAGTTATCAAATCATCAATCAAGACTATGACTAGCATACACCACACAAGCATTGCATATTGAATTTAAAAACAATGCAAATGCAAGCAAGCACATGAATATGCACATATCAAATGCAATCAATCAAGTTCATGAGCTTGCTCCCCCTACTTGTGTGCTTCTCTTGTCCAAGAACTTTGATCCTCTTCAATGTTGCTCTTCTCGGTCTATGTCCATCTTCTTCTCCCCTTTGTATGCATCTTGCATATCTTTGTACCATTCTCTCCCCTTTGTCATCAAAGACCATAAAGGGTCCAAGACCACTTGTATGATACTTCGTGTAAGACAAACTTCTTGATGTAAAGGATTTGAGCTAGGGGTTGATGGTTGATTCTTGAATCTTCCTTTTGATGGACACACCATATGTTGGAATGACACCACTTGTAATCTTCACATGTAGTTGCATGAACCCACTTGTCACTATGTATTGGGCACTCCCCTTTGTCATAGCACTAAAGATACCACATGTGTAGGTCACCTTCAAGATCTTTGCCTCTAATACCAATGAAGTAGGGCTCCTCCCCCTATGACAAAGCATGGGTCACACCAAATGACAATATTGAGCAAATCTTGATTTGATCACTTAAAGTTGAGGATCACTTGTGGAACCACCTTGTTGGAATATGCATGAATACCACATTCTTGAACTAGATTGTTTTTCATGAGCTTCTTTCTCTTGAACTTGAGCTAACTTGATTTGCACATGAGCTTCCAAGTCCGGTTTGAACCAATGACAAGCTTCTTCACACCTCTCTAGAAGGGTTATCTTGCCAATGTTGTACTTGTAGCTAATGTGCAATCCAAAGTAGATCAAGTACATGGGTTCACTAGCTCATGAACATGTTATATGTTACCACTAGAACAAGTAAGGCATAGAAACAATAGTGGCACCATATAAACATCAAAACCTTTTGATTTTTCATGAATGCTCCTAGATATCATGACTATATGCACTAAACAAGTCCTTAGCAAAATATGTATGCATATGTCAATCAATGTCACCTTTGCTATCTTGGAGTAGAGGATAGTCATGAGATTCCAATTTCGTTACTCAATAGCAATGTGAAGTCCATTCAATAGCTTGGTGAAGACCAATAGATACCCATGATGAATTTCATGCTTCACCCATATGAGATAAGAACCACTTATGATCAAGTACACTCTCTTGTTGTGGTTGACTTGCTTCTTCTTTTGATCTTTGCTTGCATCAGAGAACACCACAAGTAATATCACTTGATTTGTCATGTATTGCTCTCTATTTGGATGTTGCTTGCTTTCTTGATCAATCTTCTTGATATCTTCAACTAAGCATCTTGAATCCCCTTAGATCATCACCTCCATGTCGGCCTTCCAAGCCCACTTGTCAATCCCATCTCTCATGGGCGGCACACCTCCTCGATGGAGAGAAGCGATCTCACTAAGAACAATCCTAGACACTCAATTGAATTGTCATTCATTTGATTGATCCTTTGACTTGATAAGTTGAAGTATCTTGAGTTCTTCTTTAAGTCCTTTTCTTTCTTGCTCTTGAGCTTGATCTTGATCTTCAATAAATCAAACATAGGTTCCTCAATCACTTGTAATCATGATTCCAACTTGAGGACCTTTCAATGTGAGTGACACTTGATATATCCAATATTTGTCACTTTTTCCGCAAATTCTGCAACCTTCAAAGATTGACTCATATCTCCCAATGTATAGCTCCAAATGACATGAAATTTGGTCGACATGAGCATCATCACAAGACATATATCCAGTCAAACCACTCAATAAAAGTTACCTTGTGATCACGTTCATCCAAACTAACTCAAATTTGAATACTAGGCATTGAATCCATTCAAACATCTCATAGCAAGCAACCATAGCATATATATCCAATTCAATCAACTCATATGCATCCAAATGAATGTGATCAACAAAAGATATACCTTGGTAGCACATGATCATCTAATAGCAAGCTTCTACTCAAGACAATTGCAAGCCATCACATATGACAATTGATCACCACAACTTGAATTTGCACTTGTATGTTATAGTACATTGGACTCCACTTGTCATGACTTGGCATTGGGACGAGAATAGCAATAAGCTTCAATACTTGATTCAATCATATGATGAAGAATATGAACCCAATTGAATCAAGCCTCCAATGCCATGGTACCTACAATTATTCATCCACTTTTTGATGGTACCCAAACTAGTTTGGGTCCTCTCAAGTTAGGAGCAACATACTTTGGCAAAGCCTTAGTATGAGTAGCGGGATGTTTTGCAATAGCAACTGAAGAGGTACCATTACCATCCTTTCTAAGCATATTAGTATCATCAATTGAACTAGGCTTAGAAGTTTTACCTAGGGGACATGAATGTGCCATGTGTCCCCTTTTTCGGCATGAATAACATCTTCTCTTTGGTAGAGCCTTCTCTTCATTGCTCTTATGATGCTCTTCATGGCCTTGCCTCTCATAAGTTGCTTGAACCTTCTTCTCAAGCTTGTTGGAACACTTCGAGGCAAAGTGTCCCATGTCTCCACACTTAAAGCACTTGATGTGAGCATGAACTTTCTTCTCTTGAGTCTTGCTCATCATCATCTTGGCATCTTGGATTTGAGTTAGATGCCTTGCTCTTCCACCCCTTCTTGTCTTCTTCTTCATCATCTTCAAGTCATCAACTTTGGCTTCATGGTTGATCTTGACTTGATCTTGGGGTGTTGATCTTGGCTCAACTTGAGGCTTCTTGGTAGGGCAATCCTTGGCTAGATGTCCCATTTCACGGCATTGAAAGCACATGAAATGAGATAGCTTCTCTTCTTCTAGCTTCTTCATGCTTCTCTCGAATTTCTTCTTGCCCCATCTTTTGCCTTTGATGTTGGTGGTGTTGTAGTTGATGCTATTCAAATTGCCATGCTTCTTGTAACTCTCCAAGAGTTGAGAGTGAGAGACTTTTGGCAATCCACCCAACCCAACATTCTTCTTGTTGTAGGCAAGGCCACTCATGTCACCAAATCTTCTCTTGTTCTTCAACATATGATCAAGGGCGACATGAGAGTTGGTCCACCTATCTAGCTTGTTGCTCAAATTCTTCACTTCATTCTTGAGCTCATTGTTCTCCTTCAAAAGGTTAGTCTCACAAGACATAGAAGTAGAACAAGCATCTATATGTGAAGAACATGGCATAGATAGTAAATCACCACAAGAGGTGGATACATGCTTCTTGCCTACATCACAAGGGTTAGTAACATGTGATTGATCATTTGACCCAAGTGATGAGCTCTCACTAGTTTTAGCTTCCTCATTGCAAAACTTCTTAGTGAGAAAAGCATGTTCTTGCACCAAGTTATCATGAGCAACACTAAGTTCCTCATGTGCTAATTTTATCACATCATGTGAACAAGTAGTAACATAAAGTAGTTGCTCTTGTTGTTCACATGTGTTCTTTAGAAAAGAGTTTTCTTTTTCCAATTTGCTTGTTTTAGCCAACTCCTTTTCTAAAGCTCTTGACAACTTAAAAACAAGCTCAAGACTTGGATCATCACAATCAAAGATCACATTGCCAATTTTTACCTTGCGGTCACCATGTGACATGCAGCAATGTGATGAAGTAGGAGAGCTTGTGGTAACGTCATCACTCTCATAGCCATCATCAAGTGAGCTTGAGGTAGAATCTTCATTTGCTTCACTTGAGGCATCATCATCATCATCGTCAAGTGAACTTGTGGTAGGATGATCATCATCTTCACTTGAACTTGAGGAGGAGCAATCCTCCACAACAACCTTGTTGTGGTCATGCTCAACATCCTCAAGTAGCACCACCTCGGACTCCTCCACCTTGTACTTTCCATCATCCCATGTGGAGGCATCACCATAGGTGTGCTTGATGGATTCCCACAACATGCGGGCGGTTCCCTCATGGTTCATCTTCATAAGCACATCACAACTCAAAGCATCTATTAGATAACCAAGTGCATTAACATCAAGATAGTAGATTGCTTCTTGAGCCTTGGTGATGTTTTCCTCATCCAATGGTTGGGTGAGACCATTGGTGACAACCCACCACACCTTAGCTCCCGAGGCACGAAAGTGACCAAGCATATGGTGTTTCCACTGAGCAAAGTTCGTGCCATCAAAAGTGTGCGTGTCACAAGAGCACTCAACATCTATCCCTCTAGTTGCCATCCTCTCGGGTCGGTGAAGACCACTAAACAGAGAGACCCGGCTCTGATACCACGTGTAGGGTCGAGATGGACTAGAGGGGGGTGAATAGTCCTTCCTAAAAACATTGTGTGGTAGTGCGACAATATGTTCTAACAATGCGTAGAAGAGTACTCAAACTGCTCTAACGATGCATACAGAATACTCTAAGCATGTATAAAAACAAATTTGATCTTCTAAGAATGTATAGATAATTGGTGGTACAATGTATAGAAACCTATTCCAACTAAAAATTATATAAATGTCCTCCAACATTGCATAAATTTTATTCCAATAATGTATAAAATGTCCTCCAACAATGTATAAAATTTTATACCAGCAATGCAAAGAACCCAGACAACATCATCGAAAAATAATAGTTCCATCATGCATAAATACTTAGCCTTGCAAGAAACAGAAAGTAGAAGCTAGTAAGCAACGGTCTAACCCCAAAATGCATAAAAAAAAAGGGGGCAAGTTTTTATGCATATTAATTAGCAAACAAACTGGAGTACTACAGCTCGCAAAGATCAAGATTAGGCTACATTTTTATGCAAATTAATTGATTATTTTTTATGGATCACACATCAAAACATACAACAGGTCAAGACTAAAACTATCGTGCATCATGCATACAAAACCAGTTCAAAACTAATACTGAGCTCCCTGTCCTAAAGTCTCCACTCCAATTTTGCTGCCAAAAAAACAAACCAAATAAGAACTAAAAACTGAATAGAAACATGAATACAATCATTTTTCAATCTCTTACTTTCACCATGCATACAAACCAGCTTGCACCGTGCATACACACCACCTTGCGCTGCCACCCCCAAGGGATCTACGGCGCTAGAAGGAGGACGACGGCGTCGGTGGAGAGAGGACAGTGACGCACCATGATCCACTACCTCCGTGATTGATCAGCTGCCTCCATGATGAATCCGTCCGCCATCGTCGTAGCATGAAGAGGTGGAGCCGGGCGAAACGCATAAAAGCATTCCCTACAAGAAATAAATGCATTCAAACCTCACTATGCATACAAACTTCGCCTGCACCACAGTACGGCTAGACGCAGTTGTAGGGTCGAGATGGACTAGAGGGGGGGGGTGAATAGTCCTTCCTAAACACTTACGCACCGGCTAACCAAAACAAATGCGGAATTAAAACTATCGGTCTAGCCAAGACTAACCCCCACTAACTACAACTCTAGTAGCACCTTGTAAAAGATCCTAAACAAGAAGCAAGGTGCTAAACTAGCTAGTGCTCACCTAAACAATTCTAGCTTGCAAGGTCACACAAACCTAAGCAACTAGTACTTTAGCGAACCGGGGAGCACCTACACAATTCTAATGAGCAAAAGCACTAAGCCAAACCTAAGCTCACTAGATGCTCAAGGACAAGGCTACACAAGCCGAACCCAAGAGCGCAATTCACTTAGCCACACAAGCTAAGCAAGACACTAAAACTACTTCTAGCTACACAAGCAAGAAGGTGCTCAACTAGCTACACAAGCAAACGAGCACAAGAGCCACTACTCAAGCTAAGCAAGAATGTAACAAATGTAAATGCAAGCTTGAGCTAGAGGGGATGCAAACCACCGCAAAGAGTGGACACACGAAGTCGCGGCGGTGGCGAATCACCGGGCGTAGAGACCAACCACCTGCACACAATCACAAGGAGGTCGAAGCCTCAAGCACAAGCACAAGGAGGTCGAAGCCTCGGCAATCACAAATCGACACATGATTTTTCCCCTGGTTCACTTGGTCGCCACCAAGCTACGTCCGATGTGGCGATACACCGACTTGGTGATGAGAAGGCCGCTCAAGTTGGCTCATCACAACAACCCCTCCGGGGAGCCCCAACTCCAATCAACACAAGACCGGGATCCTCCAAGCCACGCTCAACTAGAGTAGCCAATTTGCGCTCCGCGGGGAAGGCTCAAGAACCCCTCACAAATCCTCCTTCGGAGCACCGCACAATCTCCACGCGGTGCTTCAACGAAGTCTCTTGCCGCCAAGCCATCTAGGAGGTGGCGACCTCCAAGAGTAACAAGCACACCGGCTTGCAACACGATCACCTAGTGCCACTCGATGCAATCTCTCAAAGCAACGCACTAGAATCGCTCACTCACTCGATCGGATGATCACTCTCAAGCACAAGTGAGTAAAGGGCTCTCCAAGCACTCTCCAAGGTGGACACCAAGTCCCCAAGGTGCTCAGCAACCAGCCATGGCCGAGCAACCCTCTATTTATAGCCCCAAGGGCTGAAATAGCCGTTGCCCCCACGCTGGAACAAGTAAGGCGCGCCGGACGCGTCCCGCCATCACCGCCGGACGCTCCAAGCCGCGTCCGCGCTCCTCCGTGCGCCACGTGTTCCGACCGTTTGAGGTCGACCGTTGATGCCCAACGGCTAACTCCCGATCGTGCGAAGAAAACCTGCGCAACACGCGCCGGACGCGTCCCGGCGCCCCTCGCCCGCCACCGCGAGCCGACCGTTGAACTTTGAACGCGCCACCCGCCACCGAACGCCGGACGCCGCATCGCAAACCGCCGAGTCCGACGCCCGAGTCTGCCGTGCGTCCGGCGACCCAACCGCGAGACCGAGCCCGACCGAGAAAGTTTACGGTCGGCGTCCTGGGACCCGCGGACGTGCCAACGCCCGCGTCCCGGCGCTCGCGCCCGCCGATGCCCACGCCCGGCCCCGGCACGCGCGGACGCGTCCCGGCCCGCTGGCGTCGCGCGCGTCCGCGCTGCGTCCGGCGCCTTGTGAATCCATGATTCACGGCCGTCGAAAATGCGATCTTCTCCACCATGCTATCCAACAAGTATACCAACTTGATCACCATGGATAGTATGTTTCCAACAACAATTTGCATCCGGCGCAATTGAAAATATGCCTCCAATTTTCCCGAAAGCGCCGAATCCCGCCTCGCAAGCTCGGGCGGGAGGGAGAGAGGACCCAAACCCAACTCTACCCTACAAACCAAAGCGCGATCAACGCCACCTTTGTAAATGTGCCAACACCACCAAGTGTACATCACAATGTGCATGTGTGTTAGCATTTTCACAATCATTTTCAAAGGATTTTCTCTTGATCTCACAACGCCACTCGATCCTAGCATGTCGCAATGTTAGATCGCTCAAGTGGCACTAGATGACCGAGATGCAAACAAGTTTGCCCCTCTTGATAGTACGGCTATCAATCCTAAATCCGGTCATCAACTTCTCTACACTCCTCATGACCGTGAAATGAAATGCCCTATAGCATACCTTTGCCTTGCGCATTTCCACTTCCACCGTCTTCCACCAAAGTGCCAATGCAACACATGCACCGACACGATCTCAAGTTGATATGATCCACTTCATATCATCATGCAACCCTCTCGGTCCTCGATCTTGATCTCACTTGCTCTTCACCGCCTCATGGTCCATCGGAAACAAGTCTTGCCCGAGCTTCACCATCTCATGGTCCATCGCTCCACTGCCTCGACTTGTCCTTCACACACCCTCCGGCCTCGAGCCAAGCTTCATCTCGATCTTCACCGTTGGTCACATGACTCCATGTCATGTCACATATTCAATGAAGCTCCTTCATCTCACATTCACCTGTGGACTAAATCCCTGTGTATTCTCATGATCACACAATTAGTCCACCTAAGTTGTCACTCAATTATCAAAACCAAACAAGGGACCTTTCAGCAGTGCATACAAACCTCAGTGACAGGGCCTCCACGGGCGCCGTCCTCCTCAATGGGCCTCCACGGCGCCATCCTCACGCACGACCGGGAGCTCCAGGGCTGCCGCTATAGGGGAGGCCTCTGGCCGACACGCGCAGGGCTAGATCCCGTCTGGGTGGCGCGGAGCCAAGTCGCCGCAGCTCCTGGAGGGCGCGGTCCAGTGCCGGCACCGCGTCGTCACAACAGCGGGGTCGGGGCCACGTCACGTCGTAGGGCGGGGTCGTGTCGAAGGTCGGGGAGGGTGTTGGCAGATCTTAGCGCAATCACTTGAACTCAATAAAGATACTAGTTTCCCGGAAATGGCGTCAGAAATGCCTAACGACACTTCTTAGCACACACCTACTAGCGTGAGGTAAATGCGACTGGCGTCTGATAGCTAAGCCTACGCAAACCCGAACTACCACCGAGAGAGGGTGTCACAATTCCTCTTCCTAAGAACATGACCTAAGAATGCTAAGCTAAGCTAGATTCTAGTGACAACGTAAGACCGACCAAGGGTAACTCTGCAAGCGCATAGGTACCGCTGTAGCACTTCAACCGGGTGAGTATTCCGGTGTCGAATTTGTAGTTCGCTCACGGGAAGCGGATTAAGACTTTCTAGCAAATGGGTGATGGAAACCCGTGGTGGTTCTACTCAATCTAAGCTATTGATATTGATAAAAGGGTGAGTGTTGATATGAGTGATAACTAAAGGTAACTAGTAGGTAGCTAGCTAGGTGGGAGGACAACGAGTGAGTAAGGACTCCTATGTATCTAACTATACTTCTGTGTTCTAATCTAACTAGTGTAATGACTTAACTAAACTAATGCCTAGACCATCGATGTGATAGGGAAGTCGGCCGACAAATAGGAGGGTTGCGTTCCCGGTGGGACTAACTCCTATTCCGGCGGACCTCGTCTTTAATGGGCGCCCTACAGCCTATCCCTGACGCAAATAGATATAACTGGAAGATTGCGTTCTGTCACAACCGCCCCCGCTAATATACGTCAGAAAGTGAATGGATTTACCAATCAAAAGTGAATGGAATTACCAATCAACGATAGGGTGCATCCACTATTAAGCACTAGCCTAAGCACCTCGCCTAATCTAGTCTTAAGACTCCGGCTACCACGTAAGTAGCCTCGGCCCCAGTTGGTAGTGAAACACACACAAAGGATCTAGACACAAAACTAGTTCAGACTCGACACTAACGAGACTAAGACACAACACTACTACACTAGTATAGCAGTGCACTAAGTAAATACTGTAAGTAAAGTACTCAAAGTAGATACTTAATAAAGTAAAGCAAGACTATATTAATATAAGAAAAGTACTTCGAAAGTAAAGGTACAAGAGCTATACCAGATTCTCCGAAGACGACTCCGAGACCAGCCGCTCGACTCGACTCTAACTCCCACTCTAGACTAGACTACACTACTCTTGATCTCCCAAGAGAGCTTGAGCTTGAGAACACTAATGTGAACTACTTGGGGACACTTTACAATGAGAGACTAGGGGGTATTTATAGTGGAGGTGGAGTAGGGGTTACTCAGCCGCCACGTCGCCGATCCGTGTGCCCTCCGTCATGCGCCGTTGGATCAAACCGACCTTCCACCAACTTGAATGGACGGCTCTTGGTGCGGGACACGTAGGAGTCATGCGGGGAAGGCGGTGGAAGCAAACCGACCTTGAGTTGGGCCCACATGCGGTCGGCCGACCTGGGTCCGGGCGACTGTGGGTCCCACTCCCTTCTAGAAGGTCCAGTGGCGATGGGAGCGGTGCCGGGTGTCGTCGCCACCAAAGGTGGGTCGGCCGACCCGGCACCCGGCCCCGGCCCACGTGGCGCCTTCCCCGGTGCCGTCCCCGGCTTGTCACGTGTAGTCTTGTCCGGGTTGGGTTCACTTGATATCTTGCTTGCTTCTATGTGGATCCTTGGTCCAATGTACCAATCGGGTGGAATGTTGATGTGTGGTACATTTGGACCCAGGATCAGATTCTCCTGTAGTGTTCAGGGATCCTGCTTGGTGGTTAGATCCTGGTGAGACCAGAATCAGGTCGGTAGACCTGGGTTTTGGTCTCACAGGGCCTGTTTCCAGCTTTCTTGCATTTCACAAGCTAAGAATACAAGTGGAACTTTATTAGTGGTAAATATGTTCATGTGATGCTCATCTTCCTTCTATCGAGGACTGTTGATGGGTTTCTGAGTGTACCATAACTGGCCTTTATTCCCGTCAACAAGATCCCCCAAGCTTAACCTTTGCTCGTCCCGAGCAAACGATCAAATCTTGGTTCGATTGGATCAGGTATCATTACTAAGTTAACATCTCAATAGTACTAAGTGCACAACAAAGAACTTCTCCTTGAATGGAAAATTTAGCAATGTTAACACACCCATATTACTCTAGCACCCATGGGGCTTATGGCATTAACTCAGTCTTGGGATGTTGGAAGACAGAACAGTTTTGACTAGAGCATCTACTTTTCTCATTCTTTTAGCAAGTTTCATGCCAGAGGTTTTTGATAGTTTTTCAAAAGAAGTCTTAATGTTCCTCAAATGGTTTCTCTCAAGTCACTCAAGTGGTGTATGAATCCTCACTAAGGCACATCATGTGTTTGCCTTTCAAAAACATCCTACCTCTAATAAGGCTTTATGTGGAGCTTAAGTAGGTATGTCAAGGAATAGCGTACTTGCCAGGCATATATTGTCTTAGTTAAGAAAAATTGAAGTCTTGGACCACAGAAGAGACTCATCATACCCTTAGATCAAGATGTAAGATGAAATGGATGAATGTAATGGATGGTAAGGTGATGAAGAAGAGTGGATGTATGGTGGATAAGGTTGCTCCTTTATTTGATGCTATCTCTCTTTCTACTTCTATTGAGACAAGGCTAGCTCTTTCTTCTCTCTTTTTTTTCCACTCTCTCTCTCTTTTTTTAACAGATGCCTAGCCTTTATGAGATGTGTCTCACCTGACAAATGATAAGTGAGAGAGAATCTCTAATTGTGAAACATGGAGCAACCCATAGGATAAAATGGTGAAGGTGCGTACTTCCAGTGTAGAAGCAGCACATGGATAGTGGTATGGATGATGATGCGTGCTCCCAGGATAGGAGTAGCATAAATGATGGATGGTGAGATGCGTACTCCCAGGGTAGGAGTAGCATAAATGATGGATGGTGAGATGCGTACTCCCAAGGTAGGAATAGCATGAATGGTGGTAGTAAGCTGCGTACTCCCAGGGTAGGAGCAGCATGGTTGCGTCCTTCCGGATTAGAAGCAGCATATTTGGTGATGTGGGGATCTTGATCTTAGGGCCACGACAAATCTCTAACAAAGGTTCTACAAGTATTAACCAAACTCAATGCAAGCAAGTAGCTTATGTAGAAGGCTTATGGATATATCAAGGTATATATATGGCCGTGGTAGGAATTCCAACACCATTGAGGAACAATTAAGTTTTTCGTTCATTTTAAAAGGGAATCTCTGGCAATCATGCATGCTTAGAACAATAGAGTAGGGCTCCTATCTTAACTATCTCTTATCTTACAATAACTTAGACTTTGTATTAGCACTTGCAACCCACTAAGTGATCAAATTCATGATGGTTAAAGGTGCCAAATAATCTAGACTTAGAGAAGTGCTAAGTTGTAAACAACCACTAGAGAAACATTAACTAGCAATTTCATCATCATATCCATAGAAAGACTAGCACACATGAAGCATATAAACAAAAGGGAAATAAAGCAAATAAATATTTTTGGATTTTTAAATTTTAATATTTTTTTTAAATGCAAGAAAACAATAACTAAAATGCAATAAGACAAGAATTAAATGAGAAGGATTGGAAACATACCTTAGATGAACTTACCTTAGTGGGGGAGAGGATCTCCCCAAGCTTGTCTCTTGCTCACCGTTGTGAGAACCACGCGTTCCATTGGTCCCCGGCGGTGCTCGTCCTCCGTGATGACGCCTTGGACCATTTTCAAGTTCTCGTTGCATGAGCCGCAACGTGGCTTGATTCCCGATGTGGAGGTTCTCCACCTCCCGGGTGAGTGCTTCGATCTCGGTCGGTGGCCGACGCCCCCTCTCGCGGGGCGAGGGTATGTGCCCAAGAAGGTGTCCCGGAATGAGGAGGTGCTTCCATGTGGGAAGAGCTCACCTCCTCTTCTTCATCGGGTGCGGCATGAGAGGGACCGGCTTGCTCCCCGAGCAAAGACGGCTTGTGCTCTCATCATTCTCGTCCGTCCCCGTAGCGAGACAAGGTCTTCCCTTCTCTGTCCGGGGTTAGTGTTGAGACATTATACGCCCAAAGTCCCTCATTAGGGAGAGGAATCTCGACTCAGTATCGGTCCCATATGTCATCTTAAGCGTACCTCTTGGACCTCTTTTAATTAGACCAAGACGTATAAACGTTTCTTCAAGAATAATTGGTCTCTCCTTAGGCATAAACTCATAAACATTCCCCTCAAGCACACCCAAAGATTCAGCAATTCTAGTCATGAATGAAGTAAAACCTATGGGTGTTTCTTGAACAACAGAGTTCTCCCAGAAGTGTACTAGCATTTTGACAGGGGCAAATATAACACCCCAAAATTTGTACTTTGGGTTGTTATTAGAAAACACTAAATAAAATGAAGGATTTTAAATATTTGAGTAAAATTTGTCAACCTAGGTTTAAATCTTGGTACATTTCTATACAAAGAAAAGTGTGCTTTTAATTTTTATAAAATAATTCGAAGGGCTTTTGTTATTGTGATGCTTCTTTCTTGCTTGTGTTTTGTGGCTTTGTGTGTGGTAAGTTATCGAAACACGTTTAGACGCTGCTCTATTCTTCCTGGGAATTTTCTCTCGACTTCTCCTAGATTATTTTCCCATTTATCCTAGGGCTTTTTCAATTTTTGGATGCTCTAAAATATTATTTTCATGGGTTCCAAATACTTTATTTGGATTCATCATGTCTCAATCTATCTTCAGGTATTTTTCCCATAATTTTCAGAGACTTGAAAACATTTTTCAGGGATTTAAAATGATTTCAGCTTTTTCTGGAATTGTTTTTTAACTGAAAATGGTTTTCTAATAAATATCGAAATTATTAAAAATAAAATATTTTTCCGCGCCCCAAACCCTAGGCATATATATATGCCGGTGTTCCTCTCGTCGCCCTGATTCCATAACATCAAACCCCATCTCGAGCCGCCACTCGTAGCTCCCGCAATCGATCGCCGAAGTTCTGTCCAGCTAGGGTCCGGCGAACTCTTCGGCGAGGTGTTCCGGCCATCTCGTCCATCTCCGGCGAAAACCGCCACCACCACGAGGTATCCCTCGTCGTCCTCTACGCCGTCGTGTCTTCGTTTTCCCAAATCCATGGCCGTTTGGTCGCGTCCCATTCACCTCCTCTCTTTTCCGGCGAACTCACCATGGAAGCACCTTCTTCTTCTTGTTTTGCAGCAGCGTGGTCAGCGTCTCCTCGGTCCCAGGATGCCGCATCCATCTCCCTCTCCCGCGCCGCCTTCCTGGCCCCACAGCTCCGTGCCCTTCGCGTGCGTGCGCGCCTGCTCGTCGTCGAGCAGGGCCGCCGCCGGCCATGGTGGCCCGTACGAGGCCCCCTGCCGCCGCCGTCTTGGCAAGGACGGGCAAGGCCGCCGTGGGCTGGCGCCGCCGTGCGCCGCCTCTGGTCAGCAAGGCCGGGGCCGAGCCCCTCCTTCCCCCTGCGCACGAACAGCAGCTGCCATGGCTGTCAGTTCATGTTCGTCAATGTGAAGATGACTCAAGATAGAAGATGCCTGTAATTACAAGTTTGCCATCCATCTTTAATCCTTCGCAGTTTATTCGTTTTAAGTCCGATTCGAGCGATTTTAGATGCGTTAGAATCGTGTCGTCGTGCTCTATGCTGTAGCAGTAGATGTCATCATGTTTATCATTTGTGAATTTATTTATTAAAATGTAATTTGATTAATAATTATTTAATAGTTTTATAAATAAAAGTAACCTAGGTTAGCTTTCTGATCTCGTTGTGATGTGACCGTTCCGACCGGTTAGTATGAGCAATGACCTTCATCATGTCGCATGTTTATAGAATTAGTTATCCAATGCTCTTTTAAAATACGATTAGTCTAGTTTGATCTTGTTAGTTGTGCCCTCTCAACGATAGTTCCTTCGTCGGTCTTTCTAGTGCTTTCAAGACCATAGCTTCGCTCTCTACCTTTATGTACGCTTTTTCTTTAGCTGTTTCTTTTGTATGGTGTATGTTCTTAGTCTTGTTTGTTTGTGTTGCTTGCTTGGTGTGAGTAGAAACGAGCAGTCGACAAGTGCCGAAGACCAGGAGCTGAGGACCAACAAGTGCAGCTGAGGTTGGAGACCAAAAGATAGAGCAATTAAAGTCTATTGAACAGTTGGACTTTGGATTTAAGGCAAGTGTAGGCATTCCCTTTGATCATATTGAACCTGTGAACATTTATTTATTGCATGCATGTGTCTAATACATCAAACCTAAGGACATACTAGCCACTACTATCCATATATCACCCATGGGGGTTTATAGATAGGATATAGGTCTACTAGTGCTCCGCTTACCTACTCATTAATGTTATATAGTTAAAATGTTGCTTCTTAAGTAAAGCGATGGTAATGGTCAAGCCATGGTGGAGATGTTTGATGCCTCTTTGATGCATCATTGGTTGTGAAGCAAGAGAGATGCGGATGCTAGTGTGGAGACTCGTAGCGACGGCGGGGCATCCGTGTACGCTCTCCTTAAGGACCGGTTCCTAGACGGTTCAACTGGGACAATCCGTACGACTCCGAGCTATATGGCTCGGCTTGGCATATTATCGGGAACTATCATAGGTAGGTTGGTAACTTGCCGACGGGTGCCATAGCCATGGTGAGAAGGGTGATCCCAAGTTTGAAGCATGAGGGTTCGGGATGATCCGCAATGAGCGGCGTGTGCGAGTACGTCTCTCATGTGCTTGGGACATTGCTTGATCGGGCTACCACTACCTATGACCCGTGAACCGCCTTGTAGTGAGACCCTGCTCATTCACCTTGGAAGTGTTTTGAGGAGTCGCGACCTCGGGCAAATGGGAATCACGACCTGGAGGGAAAGTGTACACCTCTCGCAGCGAGTTTGATCAAACCGATATATCGTCCGTGCTCTCGGTATGAGCGGCCTCAAATGTCTAAGCCCAATGGATTAGCAAATGGGACTTCATGGATCTTTGGAGAAGTTATTGGAGGTTGCTACCTCGAGTTTTATCAGGATTGCCATCCTGTGTTCTCTGAGATAGCGATCTCATTTATATGATGATCATGTTATGATCTATATAATGATGATGTTAATCAACTCTTAATTACTACTTGAACCTTAATTAAGGGTTGGGCTTTTATACCAAGTTAATTAGTAATAGGTTGCTAATTAAAATATACCTATTATTAAAAGTGCTACCGCAGCTTATACATTTGAGCTTTACCTTGTTCAAGCCATGCATATCATTATACTTTCCGCTGTACTTGTTGAGTTCGACATGGACTCACCTTGCTATAGTCTCGCTAGCAAGGTCTTTGCTGGACATTGAGATGTCGAAGGTGTTTGGTGTACGGAGCCCCCAGTCAACTGTCCCTGAGAAGAATGGAGCTATGAAGAGAAGATGTAGCCAACGTTCCGCGATACTCTGATGTTTTGTAAGTGTTAGTATATATATATGTTTCCGCTTTAAATACATTGTCTTTCTGATATTTATCGTTCTAGTTATATGTGTGGACTTCCTGGGCGCACATATGACGGCCTCTGGTATTCTTTGTAAACCGGGGTGTTATAGAATGGTATCAGAGCAATGTTGACTGTAGGACGTATGCCAAGATAGCACTGGTCGATTTCTGTAACGCCCCAGAGTCCAAACGGCTCAGATTCACTCTGCACGCTGAGCGAAACACACCTGCCACACCATCCCACTTAGGCTTTCGTCCTCGCTTCGCTTAAAAGGATTAACCCGGGGATGGTAGGATGGACTCTATAAGCCTTATATGTTCTATCCCACCTTTAGCAATCAAGGTGGGACTAAACTCTCCACAATATCTCATTAACACACATGGGCCACTACGGGCCAAATGGGCCGGGTGTGACAATTTCCAAAGCTTATTTTGCACAAAAACTATTTTATTATCCCTTGGTCTTTGACTCTGACTACTATCTTCACCCTTGTCTTGTACCTCCTTGGATAGCTTCCTTTGAGCTATTAATTTCTTATTCCATTGAACTTTTGTTTTGCTTGTTTACTAAAATTTTTCTAATCCATTTTGTTCAAAATTCGATGGCCTTTCATCATCTATTGCCTCGCTTTTTAGGATGACCACCAATGTTGAAGGAGCACGTGTAGCATCGAGGTGGTGTTGTGTGTTTGTTGTAATGCTTGTGTGTTGCATCTGTTCTCTTGTTCCGAAGGAGGCCTGAAAGGTGGAGTTTGGTGAGTAAACTCGATCTTTGTTAAAGTGGGGTAGTGACTTCTATCCTTCCTTCCTTTTGATCAACATTGAATCATATCATCTTACATCGTCAATACCGCCATTAGTTTCCATGCCTTCACCTTTACCACATCATAATGGAGGATCAACACACGCAAAACCTATCATCAATATTAGATCCTCAAGAAAGAGTTACCTTCGACGTCATCATCAAGGTGGCACAGCGGAAGTGTGGTGTACCCATAACCCACAGGTCCCAGATCTTTGTTATGTAGGCTAATGCTTTGAACCACTCCCCACGTCATGAATAAAAGAAAGTTTGGAGTTAAAAAAATTCTTTTGTCCAAACCTCATGAGCTTCTTTTTTTCTTGCATATGATGCTTATCAATGCAAGGTCTATACCTATGTCATGTGAGATATTGAATTGGTAGTAAACTTGGTAATGACATCTTGATTAATAACTGCGGTGCCACGATGAAGTCGAAAGTCTCCCGTGGGCTGCAGACACACGGATGTATTGTTCGGCAAGCGCCGGTAACGTGATTGTTAATCATGATCCGTTATATAAGATACACCGATGAGTTGTCTTATCATGAACCTTTCCATATCGAATTGGAAAACCAACCCTCATTCTTTCCTCTCCACGAATCCCAAGGTGAGATTCTTGTAAAGTTGTGTGAGTCCCAAAAGATTAAGTCACTAGAGAGATCTTTTGAAGATAGCTCGACAAGATGGTTTTCCCACCAATGCTCTTGGAGACAAGTAATAATTCTGTTGGGGTAGCATTTGCTACCCACCTCAATCAATCTTGAGCATCTCTTCATAGGACATAAAGATGCCAAAAGATCCATATTTATCTCTTCACTATCTCACTACACATGATCTGGTTTTGCATCTCATAGGTCTGGAATTAAGGAAAGCATGAAGGCCCTATCCTCGTTCTCTTTGTTAATCTTTGCTAATTCAAAATATTTTTCACCGTATGTCTCATACATCTCAACTCAAGAAGATTCTCACAAGTTAATGTTAAGCCATACTTTGTTAAAGTGGGGTAGCGTCGCTACTAGCATCCACTTGGATTATTTCAAGTATCAAGGAATGAGGAGAAAAGGATTAAACCTTATCTCGTCTTCCGACCTCTCTTGTCTTCCCGATGAACCTTTGGCCCTTACCCTCGCGGATCTAGAGTCAATGAAGTGCAAACACTCGAAGATTAATCTTCAACTTTCTAGACAATTATTTCCACATTATAATTCTTTCACCCTTCTATCTCACACATGTTGATTCAAAGAATTGTGAGCATCGTAAGATCTAGATTTATTATCTACATTGTCTTTTGCTCCTAGCTCTTGCATTCTATGAGATAAGAACAAAAAAATCA
This sequence comes from Themeda triandra, assembly GCA_018135685.1. Lineage (NCBI taxonomy): Eukaryota > Viridiplantae > Streptophyta > Magnoliopsida > Poales > Poaceae > Themeda > Themeda triandra. The sequence continues at coordinate 76,456 of JAENPR010001445.1, read as the reverse complement.
TCGTTAATCACTCTTGTTTGTCATGCCTCTCCTTTGTTCTCTATCTTCTGGTCACTGACCTTTACGTTTATCGCCTTCAATAACCCTCAATGCCTGTCTCCACATCGTCTAATGTGAAGACAAATTAATTCCATCTATCAGCCTAGTATCCTTGAGAGATAACTAGAAGACTAGATTTCACTCCTAATACCTATGAATGTCGACCAGCTATCCCTTGTCTGCTCCATCTCCACATGTTTTGGAAATAGCTAGGAACACCAATCCTTATTTTCTGAATCAACCTTTTGACTTATATCTTATAAATCTCGAAGAGTAAACACGTGAAGATCAGCCTCTGACCTTCGTGTGACCAATCTCTATCCGTCTGTGGTTGATTTTTTATCAATCTATAATTCTTCCATCTTATGTCCTAGAGGTCCCAAAGGAATCGCGATTCTTCGGTTGATACATGATGACCTTCAAACTTTTTCATTGCACTCCGCGAACCTTAGAACGGAAGTGCAAATCCTTCGAATCCAAGCCTAGTCTCTCTTTCGAGCTTTTCGAGGAATCGATGTTCAACTTTGTTGCTAATCCTTGAGAAATCTCAAATATCTTTGTATCATGTCTCATCCATAATTTTGAGTTAACCCCGATCATCTATTCCATCTTTATCCCAGTCTCTCCAATCTCGACGAGATTCATGTTAAATGGTAGATCTATAACACCCCAAAATTTGTACTTTGGGTTGTTATTAGAAAACACTAAATAAAATGAAGGATTTTCAATATTTGAGTAAAATTTGTCAACCTAGGTTTAAATCTTGGTACATTTCTATACAAAGAAAAGTGTGCTTTTAATTTTTATAAAATAATTCGAAGGGCTTTTGTTATTGTGATGCTTCTTTCTTGCTTGTGTTTTGTGGCTTTGTGTGTGGTAAGTTATCAAAACACGTTTAGACGTCGTCTATTCTTCCTGGGAATTTTCTGACTTCTCTCGATTATTTTCCCATTTATCCTAGGGCTTTTCCAATTTTTGGATGCTCTAAAATATTATTTTCATGGGTTCCAAATACTTTATTTGGATTCATCATGTCTCAATCTATCTTCAGGTATTTTTCCCATAATTTTTGGAGACTTGAAAACATTTTTCAGGGATTTAAAATGATTTCAGCTTTTTCTGGAATTGTTTTTTAACTGAAAATGGTTTTCTAATAAATATCGAAATTATTAAAAATAAAATATTTTTCCGCGCCCAAACCCTAGGCATATATATATGCCGGTGTTCCTCTCGTCGCCCTGATTCTAGAACATCAAACCCCATCTCGAGCCGCCACTCGTAGCTCCCGCAATCGATCGCCGAAGTTCTGTCCAGCTAGGGTCCGGCGAACTCTTCGGCGAGGTGTTCCGGCCATCTCGTCCATCTCCGGCGAAAACCGCCACCACCACGAGGTATCCCTCGTCGTCCTCTACACCGTCGTGTCTTCGTTTTCCCAAATCCATGGCCGTTTGGTCGCGTCCCATTCACCTCCTCTCTTTTCCGGCGAACTCACCATGGAAGCACCTTCTTCTTGTTGTTTTGCAGCAGCGTGGTCAGCGTCTCCTCGGTCCCAGGACGCCGCATCCATCTCCCTCTCCCGCGCCGCCTTCCTGGCCCCACAGCTCCGTGGCCTTCGCGTGCGTGCGCGCCTGCTCGTCGTCGAGCAGGCCGCCGCCGCCATGGTGGCCGTGCGAGGCCCCCTGCCGCCGCCGTCTTGGCAAGGACGGGCAAGGCCGCCCATGGGCTGGCGCCGCCGTGCGCCGCCTCTGGTCAGCAAGGCCGGGGCCGAGCCCTCCTTCCCCCCTGCGCACGAACAGCAGCTGCCATGGCTGTCAGTTCATGTTCGTCAATGTGAAGATGACTCAATAGAAGATGCCCGTAATTACAAGTTTGCCACTGATCTTTAATCCTTCGCAGTTTATTCGTTTTAAGTCCGATTCGAGCGATTTCAGATGCGTTAGAATCGTGTCGTTGTACTCGATGCTGTAGCAGTAGATGTCATCATGTTTATCATTTGTGAATTTATTTATTAAAATGTAATTTGATTAATAATTATTTAATAGTTTTATAAATAAAAGTAACCTAGGTTAGCTTTCTTGATCTCGCTTGTGATGTGACCATGTTGTTTGAATCATGTAACTTGCTTAATAAATGTTTAATGCTCTTTTAGTTAGTATGAGCAATGACCTTCATCATGTCGCATGTTTATAGAATTATTTATCCAATGCTTGTTTTTAAATACGATTAGCCTAGTTTGATCTTTTGCTATGTTTAATGCCTCACCTGTTTATTGTTTAAATGATCTAGATAATAGTTATAAATAATTTATGCTTAAGGCTTAACCTTGCTAGTGTCAATTTCAAGACCATAGCTCCGCCTCTCTTTACCTTTATGTACGCTTTTTCTTTAGCTATTTCTTTTGTATGGTGTATGTTCTTAGTCTTGTTTGTTTGTGTTGCTTGCTTGGTGCTATGACTAGACAAGAGCGGTTTGTTACAAGTGCCGAAGACCAGGAGCTGAGGACCAACAAGTGCAGCTGAGGTTGGAGACCAAAAGATAGAGCAATTAAAGTCTATTGAACAGTTGGACTTTGGATTTAAGGCAAGTGTAGGCATTCCCTTTGATCATATTGAACCTGTGAACATTTATTTATTGCATGCATGTGTCTAATACATCAAACCTAAGGACATACTAGCCACTACTATCCATATATCACCCATGGGGGTTTATAGATAGGATATAGGTCTGCTAGTGCTCCGCTTTACCTACTCATTAATGTTATATAGTTAAAATGTTGCTTCTTAAGTAAAGCCGATGGTAATGGTCATGCGGCCATGGAGATGTGTTTGATGCCGGATGCATCATTGTTGTTGGAAGAGAGATGGGATGCTAGTGTGGAGACTCGTAGCGAGGGGCATCCGTGTACCGCTCTCCTTAAGGACCTCCTAGACGGTTCAACCGGGACAATCCGTACGACTCCAGGCTATATGGCTCGCTTGGCATATTATCGGGCTATCATAGGTAGGTTGGTAACTTGCCGACGGGTGCCATAGCCATGGTGAGAAGGGTGATCCCAAGTTTGAAGCATGAGGGTTCAGGATGATCCGCAGTTCGGGAGCGGCGTGTGAGTACGTCTTCATGTGCTTGGGACATCGCCGATCGGGTTACCACTACCTATGACCCGTGAACCGCCTCGTAGTGAGACCCCGCCTCATTCACCTTGGAAGTGTTTTGAGGAGTCGCGACCTCGGGCAAATGGGAATCACGACTGGAGGGAAAGTGTACACCTCTCGCGCAGAGTTTGATCAAACCGATATATCGTCCGTGCTCACGGTTATGAGCGGCCCAATCCTCACATGGATTAGCAAATGGGACTTCATGGATCTTTGGAGAAGTTATTGGAGGTTGCTGATCCTCGAGTTTTATCGAGGATTGCCATCCTCGTGTTCTCTCGAGATAGCGATCTCATTTATATGATGATCATGTTATGATCTATATAATGATGATGTTAATCAACTCTTAATTACTACTTGAACCTTAATTAAGGGTTGGGTGTTTTATACCAAGTTAATTAGTAATAGGTTGCTAATTAAAATATACCTATTATTAAAATGCTACCGCAGCTTATACATTTGAGCTTTACCTTGTTCAAGCCATGCATATCATTATACTTTCCGCCGTACTTGTTGAGTTCGACATGGACTCACCTTGCTATAGTCTCTAGCAAGGTGCCGCCGGACATTGAGATGTCGAAGGTGTTTGGCGTACGGAGCCCCCACCAACCGTCCCTGAGAAGAATGGAGCTCTAAAGAGAAGATGTAGCCAACGTTCCGCGATACTCTGATGTTTTGTAAGTGTTAGTATATATATGTTTCCACTTTAAATAAATTGTCTTTCTGATATTTATCATTCTAGTTATATGTGTGGACTTCCCGGGCACACATATGACGGCCTCGGTATTCTTTGTAAACCGGGTGTTATAGAATGGTATCGAGCAATGTTGACCGTAGGACGTATGCCAAGATAGCACCGGTCGATTTAACGCCCCCAGTCCAAACGGCTCGCATTCACTCGCACGCCGAGCGAAACACACCCGCCACACCATCCCACTTAGGCTTTCGTCCCGCTTCGCTTAAAAGGATTAACCCGGGGATGGTAGGATGGACTCTATAAGCCTTATATGTTCTATCCCACCTTTAGCAATCAAGGTGGGACTAAACTCTCCACAATATCTCATTAACACACATGGGCCACTACGGGCCAAATGGGCCTGTGTGACAATTTCCAAAGCTTATTTGCACAAAAACTATTTTATTATCCCTTGGTCTTTGACTCGACTACTATCTTCACCCTTGTCTTGTACCCCTCCTTGAATAGCTTCCTTTGAGCTATTAATTTCTTATTCCATTGAACTTTTGTTTTGCTTGTTTACTAAAATTTTCTAATCCATTTTGTTCAAAATTCGATGACCTTTCATCATCTATACTCGCCCTTTTAGGATGACCACCAATGTTGAAGGAGCACGTGTAGCATCGAGGTGGTGTTGTGTGTTTGTTGTAATGCTTGTGTGTTATATTTGTTCTCTTGTTCAAGAGGCCCGAAAGGTGGAGTTTGATGAGTAACTCGATCTTTGTTAAAGTGGGGTAGTGACTTCTATCCTTCCTTCCTTTTGATCAACATTGAATCATATCATCTTACATCATCAATACCACCATTAGTTTCCATGCCTTCACCTTTACCTCATCATAATGGAGGATCAACACACGCAAAACCTATCATCAATATTAGATCCTCAAGAAAGAGTTACCTTCAACATCATCATCAAGGTGGCACAATGCGGGTGTACCATAACCCACAGTCCCGCATCTTTGTTATGTAGGCTAATGCTTTGAACCACTCCCCACGTCATGAATAAAAGAAAGTTTGGAGTTAAAAATTCTTTTGTCCAAACCTCATGAGCTTTTTTCTTTTCTTGCATATGATGCTTATCAATGCAAGGTCTATACCTATGTCATGTGAGATATTGAATTGGTAGTAAACTTGGTAATGACATCTTGATTAATGGCTGACGGTGCCACGATGAAGTCCGAAAGTCTCCTATGGCCGCAGACACACGGATGTATTGTTCAAGCGCTGGTAACGTGATTGTTAATCATGATCCGTTATATAAGATACACCGATGAGTTGTCTTATCATGAACCTTTCCATATCGAATTGGAAAACCAACCCTCATTCTTTCGCTATCTCCACGAATCCCAAGGTGAGATTCTTGTAGGGGGAGTTATGTGAGTCCATTAAGTCAAAGATCAAGATAGCTCGAAAGATGGTTTTCCCACCAATGCTCTTGGAGACAAGTAATAATTCCTGGGGTAGCATTTGCTACCCACCTCAATCAATCTTGAGCATCTCTCATAGGACATAAAGATGCCAAAAGATCCATATTTATCTCTTCACTATCTCACTACACATGATCTGGTTTTGCATCTCATAGTCCCGTTAAGGAAAGCATGAAGGCCCTATCCTCGTTCTCTTTGTTAATCTTTGCTAATTCAAAATATTTTTCACCGTATGTCTCATAATCTCAACTCAAGAAGATTCTCACACCGGAGTTAATGTTAAGCCATACTTTGTTAAAGTGGGGTAGCGTGCGCTACTAGCATCCACTTGGATTATTTCAAGTATCAAGGAATGGGAGAAAAGGATTAAACTTTATCCGTCTTCCGACCTCTCTTGTCTTCCCGATGAACCTTTGGCCCTTACCCTCACGGATCTAGAGTCAATGAAGTGCAAACACTCGAAGATTAATCTTCAACTTTCTAGACAATTATTTCCACATTATAATTCTTTCACCCTTCTATCTCACACATGTTGATTCAAAGAATTGTGAGCATCGTAAGATCTAGATTTATTATCTACATTGTCTTTTGCTCCTAGCTCTTGCATTCTATGAGATAAGAACAAAAAAATCATCATTAATCACTCTTGTTTGTCATGCCTCTCCTTTGTTCTCTATCCTTTTGTCATTGGCCCTTATGTTTATCACCTTCAATAATCATCAATGCCGGTCTGCACATCGTCTAATGTGAGGACAAATTAATTCCATCTATCGGCCTAGTGTCCTTGAGTGACAATTGGGACTAGATTTCACTCTTAATGCCTATCCCTTGTCTGCTCCATCTCCAAAGGTTTCGGAAATAGCTGGGAAGACCAATCCTTATTTTCTGAATCAATCTTTTGACTTATATCTTATAAATCTCGAAGAGTGAACACGTGAAGATCAGCCTTTGACCTTCGTGTGACCAATCTCTATCCGTATGTGGTTGATTTTTATCAATCTACAATTCTTCCATCTTATGTCCCTAGAGGTCCCAAAGGAATCGCGATTCTTCCGGTTGATACATGATGACCTTCAAACTTTTTTTTATTTCACTTTGTGAACCTTAGAACGGAAGTGCAAATCCTCCAAGAATGAAAGCCTAGTCTCTCTTTGAGCATTTTGAAAGAATCGATGTTCAACTTTGTTGCTAATCCTTGAGAATCCTCAAATATTTTTGTATCTTGTCTCATCCATAATTTTGAATTAACCCCGATCATCTATTCCATCTTTATCCCATGTCTCTCCGAATCTCGGACGAGATTCATGTTAAGTGGGGTAGATCTATAACACCCCAAAATTTGTACTTTGGGTTATTATTAGAAAACACTAAATAAAATGAAGGATTTTAAATATTTGAATAAAATTTGTCAACATTAGGTTTAAATCTTAGTACATTTTATACAAAGAAAAGTGTGCTTTTAATTTTTATAAAATTAATTTGAAGGGCTTTTGTTATTGTGATGCTTGCTTCTTGCTTGTGTTTTGTGGCTTTGTGTGTGGTAAGTTATCAAAACACGTTTATACATCGATCTATTCTTCCCGGGAATTTTCTCGACTTACCTAGATTATTTTCCCATTTATCCTAGGGCTTTTCCAATTTTTGGATGCTCTAAAATATCATTTTCATGGGTTCCAAATACTTTATTTGGATTCATCATGTCTCAATCTATCTTCAGGACATTTTTCCTATAATTTTTGGACTTATAAACATTTTTCAGGGATTTAAAATGATTTCAGCTTTTTCTGGAATTGTTTTTTAACTGAAAATGGTTTTCTAATAAATCCCGAAATTATTAAAAATAAAATATTTTCTCTCGGCTCCAAACCCTAGACATATATATATGCCGGTATTCCTCTCGTCGCCCTGATTCCAGAACCGCAAACCCCATCTCGAGCCGCCACTCGTAGCTCCAGAAATCGATCGCCGAAGTTCTCTGCGGCTAGGGTTCCGGCGAACTCTTCGGTGAGGTGTTCCGGCCGTCTCGTCCGTCTCCGGCGAAAACCGCCACCACCACGAGGTAGCCCTCGTCGTCCTCTACGCCGTCAGGCCTTTCGTTTTGCGAATCCATGTCCGTTTGATCGATCCCCTAACCATCTTTCTCTTTTCCGGCGAGCTGCACCATGGACGGCTTGCTGTTCATCGTCTCCGGCTGCAACTGGCGCCGTGCGCCGCATCCATCTCCCCTCCCACGCGCCTTCCCCTCGCCCTGCCCCACAGCTCCGTGCTGCGCGCCTTGCGCGTGCCCGCTCGCTCGCAGGCCGGGCAGGCCGCCGCCGCCGGCTGTTCTGGCCGTGCAGGCCCCCTGCCGCCGCCATGTCTTGGCAAGACGGGCAAGCCCGCCCATGGGATGGTGCCGCCGTGTGCCTCCGCTGGTCGGCAAAGCCGGGGCCGAGGCGCTGCCCTCCCCCGGCGCGAGCAGCAGCAGCCATGGCTGTCAGTTCATGTTCGTCTGTGAAGAAGGTGACCCAAGGTAGAAGATGCCCGTAATTACAAGTTTGCCACTGATCTTTAATCCTTCGCCGTTTCATTCGTTTTAAGTCCGATCGAGTCATTCAAGATGCGTTAGAATCGTGTCGTTGTACTCTATGCTGTAGCAGTAATGTTTATTTTAACTCATTTGTGAATTTATTTATTAAAATGTAATTTGATTAATAATTATTTAATGGTTTTATAAATAAAAGCAACCTAATGTTTATAGTTAGTTCTTGTGGTGTTTGTTCAGGTAGACCTTAATGCTTGTGTTAACAATGTTTTTCACCATGTCATATGTTTGTGCATTAATCATGTAACTTGCTTAATAAATGTTTAATGCTCTTTTAATTGTTACTTGCTTAGATTTATTTTGAGAACATACCTTGTTTCTTTTAGCTGTTCTCTCATGTTAGATGTTTAATTGGTTAATATTTGCTCAATGCTTGTATGTTTAATATATTCTTGCCCTTTCTTTCATGACCTGCTTAGTTTAATCTTTAAGCATGCTTTGCTATGTTTAATGCCTCACCTGTTTTATGTTTTATAGTTATAAATGTTTAAATGATCTAGATAATATAATTAGTTATAAATAATTTATGCTTAAGGCTTAACCTTGCTTTGTAATGTCAATCACCTTGCTTAGATGTTGGATCATGCATATTGTTTATCTCCATTTTGTTGCTAGTACCTCAAGACCATAGCTTCGCTCTTTGTCTTCTTGCGCCTTTATGTACGCTTTTTCTTTAGCTATTTCTTTTGTATGGTGTATGTTCTTAGTCTTGTTTGTTTGTTTGTCTTTTGGGTTGCTTGGTTGCTATGACTAGACGAAGAGCGGTTTGTTAATGCCGAAGACCACGAGTTGAGGACCGACAAGTGCAGCTGAGGTTGGAGCCAAAAGATAGAACCACTAAAGACTACTGAGCAACTAGTCTTTGGATTTAAGGCAAGTGCAGGCATCCCTTTGATCATATTGTACCTATGAATGTTCATAATACTTGCATGTGTCTAAATCATCCAACCATAGGAACAACTAGCCACTTTTACCAAATAATCCTATGGGCTTTTGTAGACAGGTTGTAGGTCTGCTAGCGCTCTGCTTACCTACTCACTAAATGCTATTTATAATAATCTTGCTTCTTATTAAATGTAAAGCTGATGGTTTATGGCTGCGGCCATGGAGATGTTTGATGCCTCTTTGGATGCATCATTGTTGTTGGAAGCAAGAGGTGATGCGGATGCTTGTGGAGACTCGTGTAGCGACGGGGCATCCGTGTCCGCTCTCCTTAAGGACCTCTTCATGGAGCGGCAACTCGGGATTTCCGTACGACTCCAGGCTATATGGCTCGGCTTGGCTAATTATCGGGCTATCATAGGTAGGTTGGTAACTTGCCGACGGTGCCATTGCCATGGTGAGAGGGGTGATCCCAAGTTTGAAGCATGAGGAGTTCGGATGATCCGTAGTTCGGGCGGCTGTGCGAGTACGTCTTCCATGTGCTTGGGACATTGCTGATCGGGTTACCACTACCTATGACCCGTGAACCGCCTCGTAGTGAGACCCCGCTCATTCACCTTGGAAGTGTTTTGAGGAGTAGCTACCTCGGGCAAATGGGAATCATGACTGGAGCGAAAGTGTACACCTCTCGCGCAGTTTGATCAAACCGATATATCGTCCGTGCTCACGGTTATGAGCGGCCCAGATCCTCACATGTCTAAGATTAGCAAATGGGACTTCATGGATCTTATAGAAGTTATTGGAGGTTGCTACCTCGAGTTTTATCGCGGATTGCCATCCTGTGTTTTATGAGATAGCGATCTCATTTATATGATGATCATGTTATGATCTATATAATGATGATGTTAATCAACTCTTAATTACTACTTGAACCTTAATTAAGGGTTGGGCTTTTTACCAAGTTAATTAGTAATAGGTTGCTAATTAAAATATACCTATTATTAAAATGCTACCGCAGCTTATACATTTGAGCTTTACCTTGTTCAAGCCATGCATATCATTATACTTTCCGTCTGTACTTGTTGAGTTCGACATGGACTCACCTTGCTATAGTCTCGCTAGCAAGGTGCTTTCGCCGGACATTGAGATGTCGAAGGTGTTTGGTGTACGGAGCCCCTACAACCGTCCCGAGAAGAATGGAGCTCGAAGAAGATGTAGCCAACGTTCCGCGATACTCGATGTTTTGTAAGTGTTAGTATATATATGTTTCCGCTTTAAATACATTGTCTTTCTGATATTTATGGTTCTAGTTATATGTGTGGACTTCCTGGGCGCACATATGACGGCCTCTGGTATTCTTTGTAAACCGGGGTGTTATAGAATGGTATCAGAGCAATGTTGATCAGGACGTATGCCAAGATAGCACCGGTCGATTTCGCAACGCCCCGAGTCCAAACGGCTCGATTCACTCGCACGCCGAGCGAAACACACCCGCCACACCATCCCACTTAGGCTTTCGTCCCGCTCACTTAAAAGGATTAACCCGGGATGGTAGGATGGACTCTATAAGCCTTATATGTTCTATCCCACCTTTAGCAATCAAGGTGGGACTAAACTCTCCACAATATCTCATTAACACACATGGGCCACTACGGGCCAAATGGGCCTGTGACAATTTCCAAAGCTTATTTTGCACAAAAACTATTTTATTATCCCTTGGTCTTTGACTCGACTACTATCTTCACCCTTGTCTTGTACCCCCTCCTTGGATAGCTTCCTTTGAGCTATTAATTTCTTATTCCATTGAACTTTTGTTTTGCTTGTTTACTAAAATTTTTCTAATCCATTTTGTTCAAAATTCGATGGCCTTTCATCATCTATTGCCTGCCCTTTTAGGATGACCACCAATGTTGAAGGAGCACGTGTAGCATCGAGGTGGTGTTGTGTGTTTGTTGTAATGCTTGTGTGTTGCATCTGTTCTCTTGTTCCGAAGGAGGCCTGAAAGGTGGAGTTTGGTGAGTAAACTCGATCTTTGTTAAAGTGGGGTAGTGACTTCTATCCTTCCTTCCTTTTGATCAACATTGAATCATATCATCTTACATCGTCAATACCGCCATTAGTTTCCATGCCTTCACCTTTACCACATCATAATGGAGGATCAACACACGCAAAACCTATCATCAATATTAGATCCTCAAGAAAGAGTTACCTTCGACGTCATCATCAAGGTGGCACAGCGGAACCATAACCCACAGGTCCCAGATCTTTGTTATGTAGGCTAATGCTTTGAACCACTCCCCACGTCATGAATAAAAGAAAGTTTGGAGTTAAAAAAAATTCTTTTGTCCAAACCTCATGAGCTTCTTTTCGTCTTGCATATGATGCTTATCAATGCAAGGTCTATACCTATGTCATGTGAGATATTGAATTGGTAGTAAACTTGGTAATGACATCTTGATTAATAACTGGCGGTGCCACGATGAAGTCGAAAGTCTCCGGTGGCTGCAGACACACGGATGTATTGTTCGGCAAGCGCTGGTAACGTGATTGTTAATCATGATCCGTTATATAAGATACACCGATGAGTTGTCTTATCATGAACCTTTCCATATCGAATTGGAAAACCAACCCTCATTCTTTCTGCTACTCTCCACGAATCCCAAGGTGAGATTCTTGTAAGGGGGAGTTGTGTGAGTCCTGTAAAGATTAAGTCACTAGAGAGATCTTTTGAAGATAGCTCTGACAAGATGGTTTTCCCACCAATGCTCTTGGAGACAAGTAATAATTCTGTTAAGTGGGGTAGCATTTGCTACCCACCTCAATCAATCTTGAGCATCTCTGGTCATAGGACATAAAGATGCCAAAAGATCCATATTTATCTCTTCACTATCTCACTACACATGATCTGGTTTTGCATCTCATAGGTCTGGAATTAAGGAAAGCATGAAGGCCCTATCCTCGTTCTCTTTGTTAATCTTTGCTAATTCAAAATATTTTTCACCGTATGTCTCATACATCTCAACTCAAGAAGATTCTCACACCGGAGTTAATGTTAAGCCATACTTTGTTAAAGTGGGGTAGCGTGCGCTACTAGCATCCACTTGGATTATTTCAAGTATCAAGGAATGAGGAGAAAAGGATTAAACCTTATCTGTCTTCCGACCTCTCTTGTCTTCCCGATGAACCTTTGGCCCTTACCCCTCGCGGATCTGGAGTCAATGAAGTGCAAACACTCGAAGATTAATCTTCAACTTTCTAGACAATTATTTCCACATTATAATTCTTTCACCCTTCTATCTCACACATGTTGATTCAAAGAATTGTGAGCATCGTAAGATCTAGATTTATTATCTACATTGTCTTTTGCTCCTAGCTCTTGCATTCTATGAGATAAGAACAAAAAAATCATCGTTAATCACTCTTGTTTGTCATGCCTCTCCTTTGTTCTCTATCTTTTGTCATTGACCTTTACGTTTATCGCCTTCAATAACCTCAATGCCTCGTCTCCACATCGTCTAATGTGAAGACAAATTAATTCCATCTATCACCTAGTATCCTTGAGAGATAACTAGAAGACTAGATTTCACTCCTAATACCTATGAATGTCGACCTTATCCCTTGTCCGCTCCATCTCCACATGTTTTGGAAATAGCTAGGAACACCAATCCTTATTTTCTCGAATCAACCTTTTGACTTATATCTTATAAATCTCGAAGAGTAAACACGTGAAGATCAGCCTCTGACCTTCGTGTGACCAATCTCTATCCGTCTGTGGTTGATTTTTTATCAATCTATAATTCTTCCATCTTATGTCCCTAGAGGTCCCAAAGGAATCGCGATTCTTCTGGTTGATACATGATGACCTTCAAACTTTTTCATTGCACTCCGCGAACCTTAGAACAGGGAAGTGCAAATCCTTCGAATCCAAGCCTAGTCTCTCTCTGAGCTTTTCAGAGGAATCGATGTTCAACTTTGTTGCTAATCCTTGAGAAATCTCAAATATCTTTGTATCATGTCTCATCCATAATTTTGAGTTAACCCCGATCATCTATTCCATCTTTATCCCAAGTCTCTCCGAATCTCGGGACGAGATTCATGTTAAGTGGGGTAGATCTATAACACCCCAAAATTTGTACTTTGGGTTGTTATTAGAAAACACTAAATAAAATGAAGGATTTTAAATATTTGAGTAAAATTTGTCAACCTAGGTTTAAATCTTGGTACATTTCTATACAAAGAAAAGTGTGCTTTTAATTTTTATAAAATAATTCGAAGGGCTTTTGTTATTGTGATGCTTCTTTCTTGCTTGTGTTTTGTGGCTTTGTGTGTGGTAAGTTATCGAAACACGTTTAGACGTCGTTCTATTCTTCCCGGAATTTTCTGACTTCTCTAGATTATTTTCCCATTTATCCTAGGGCTTTTCCAATTTTTGGATGCTCTAAAATATTATTTTCATGGGTTCCAAATACTTTATTTGGATTCATCATGTCTCAATCTATCTTCAGGTATTTTTCCCATAATTTTTCGGAGACTTGAAAACATTTTTCAGGGATTTAAAATGATTTCAGCTTTTTCTGGAATTGTTTTTTAACTGAAAATGGTTTTCTAATAAATATCGAAATTATTAAAAATAAAATATTTTTCCGCGCCCCAAACCCTAGGCATATATATATGCCGGTGTTCCTCTCGTCGCCCTGATTCTAGAACATCAAACCCCATCTCGAGCCGCCACTCGTAGCTCCAGCAATCGATCGCCGAAGTTCTGTCCAGCTAGGGTCCGGCGAACTCTTCGGCGAGGTGTTCCGGCCATCTCGTCCATCTCCGGCGAAAACCGCCACCACCACGAGGTATCCCTCGTCGTCCTCTACACCGTCGTGTCTTCGTTTTCCCAAATCCATGGCCGTTTGGTCGCGTCCCATTCACCTCCTCTCTTTTCCGGCGAACTCACCATGGAAGCACCTTCTTCTTGTTGTTTTGCAGCAGCGTGGTCAGCGTCTCCTCGGTCCCAGGACGCCGCATCCATCTCCCTCTCCCCGCGCCGCCTTCCTGGCCCCACAGCTCCGTGCCCTTCGCGTGCGTGCGCGCCTGCTCGTCGTCGAGCAGGGCCGCCGCCGGCCATGGTGGCCCGTACGAGGCCCCCTGCCGCCGCCGTCTTGGCAAGGACGGGCAAGGCCGCCGTGGCTGGCGCCGCCGTGCGCCGCCTCTGGTCAGCAAGGCCGGGGCCGAGCCCCTCCTTCCCCCCTGCGCACGAACAGCAGCTGCCATGGCTGTCAGTTCATGTTCGTCAATGTGAAGATGACTCAATAGAAGATGCCCGTAATTACAAGTTTGCCACTGATCTTTAATCCTTCGCAGTTTATTCGTTTTAAGTCCGATTCGAGCGATTTCAGATGCGTTAGAATCGTGTCGTCGTGCTCGATGCTGTAGCAGTAGATGTCATCATGTTTATCATTTGTGAATTTATTTATTAAAATGTAATTTGATTAATAATTATTTAATAGTTTTATAAATAAAAGTAACCTAGGTTAGCTTTCTGATCTCGTTGTGATGTGACCGTTCCGACCGAAGTTAGTATGAGCAATGACCTTCATCATGTCGCATGTTTATAGAATTATTTATCCAATGCTCTTTTAAAATACGATTAGCCTAGTTTGATCTTGTTAGTTGTGCCCTCTCAACGATAGTTCCTTCGTCGGTCTTTCTAGTGCTTTCAAGACCATAGCTTCGCTCTCTACCTTTATGTACGCTTTTTCTTTAGCTATTTCTTTTGTATGGTGTATGTTCTTAGTCTTGTTTGTTTGTGTTGCTTGCTTGGTGTGAGTAGACAACGAGCAGTCGACAAGTGCCGAAGACCAGGAGCTGAGGACCAACAAGTGCAGCTGAGGTTGGAGACCAAAAGATAGAGCAATTAAAGTCTATTGAACAGTTGGACTTTGGATTTAAGGCAAGTGTAGGCATTCCCTTTGATCATATTGAACCTGTGAACATTTATTTATTGCATGCATGTGTCTAATACATCAAACCTAAGGACATACTAGCCACTACTATCCATATATCACCCATGGGGGTTTATAGATAGGATATAGGTCCGCTAGTGCTCCGCTTTACCTACTCATTAATGTTATATAGTTAAAATGTTGCTTCTTAAGTAAAGTGATGGTAATGGTCGCGCCATGGTGGAGATGTTTGATGCCGATGCATCATTGGTTGGTGAAGCAAGAGAGATGCGATGCTAGTGTGGAGACTCGTAGCGACGGGGCATCCGTGTCCGCTCTCCTTAAGGATCGGTTCCTAGACGGTTCAACCGGGACAATCCGTACGACTCCGTGCTATATGGCTCGGCTTGGCATATTATCGGGGAACTATCATAGGTAGGTTGGTAACTTGCCGACGGGTGCCATAGCCATGGTGAGAAGGGTGATCCCAAGTTTGAAGCATGAGGGTTCAGGATGATCCGCAGCGGAGCGGCGTGTGCGAGTACGCCTCTCATGTGCTTGGGACATTGCCGATCGGGCTACCACTACCTATGACCCGTGAACCGCCTCGTAGTGAGACCCCGCTCATTCACCTTGGAAGTGTTTTGAGGAGTCGCGACCTCGGGCAAATGGGAATCACGACTGGAGGGAAAGTGTACACCTCTCGCGCGCAGAGTTTGATCAAACCGATATATCGTCCGTGTTTCGGTATGAGCGGCCCAGCGCCCACCGGATTAGCAAATGGGACTTCATGGATCTTTGGAGAAGTTATTGGAGGTTGCTACCTCGAGTTTTATCAGATTGCCATCCCGTATTCTCGAGATAGCGATCTCATTTATATGATGATCATGTTATGATCTATATAATGATGATGTTAATCAACTCTTAATTACTACTTGAACCTTAATTAAGGGTTGGGCTTTTATACCAAGTTAATTAGTAATAGGTTGCTAATTAAAATATACCTATTATTAAAAGTGCTACCGCAGTTATACATTTGAGCTTTACCTTGTTCAAGCCATGCATATCATTATACTTTCCGCCTGTACTTGTTGAGTTCGACATGGACTCACCTTGCTATAGTCTGCTAGCAAGGTGCTGCTGGACATTGAGATGTCGAAGGTGTTTGGCGTACGGAGCCCCCAAATAACCGTCCCGAGAAGAATGGAGCTCAAGAGAAGATGTAGCCAACGTTCCGCGATACTCGATGTTTTGTAAGTGTTAGTATATATATGTTTCCGCTTTAAATACATTGTCTTTCGATATTTATGGTTCTAGTTATATGTGTGGACTTCCTGGGCGCACATATGACGGCCTCTGGTATTCTTTGTAAACCGGGGTGCTATAGCAAACTTGATTTTATTAACCATGACATACATGAGTTGCATCTCTTTAAGACCCATCCTTGATAAATCAGCCCTAGGAAAGAGTGATTGCAATCCAATAGAACATAAACCTCAAAGTTGGATTATGAATTTGCTTAGGTTTAGGATTGGACCGATCATTGGACACAATTGATTTCCAAAAGACAAAGTTAAAATTTGCTAAAGCAACCTCTTCATCTAGTATGCAATCATGATCAAAGCCTAGACCAACACTCAACTCATTCCAAGACAGTCATAGTCATTATTAAACATGCGAAAGCTAACACCCAAAGCATTTGACTTAAGTGAGCAAAGGAATTCTTGGGTGAGTAACTCTATGCCACGTTCCGAATTTGCCAAAATGAGGACCAACCAATAGTATTGAAAACTATGGCAAAGTCGGTGCTCATACCTCTTTTGTCGAGGAGTTCTTGGTCGAAGAGGGCTGAGTCTGGAAACCACAAGTGCGAAGAGTATGAGCTTTCCTAACTCCTCATGGGTGACCATGAGGTTGCTAATAGGCTCCATCATCCTCGCTGTGCATGATGGCAGAACAAGTTGGTGCACTTGTTCTTCCTCCTCCCTCTCATGACCCCTACTTTCGGATTGGCGAGAGCTCGAGGACGAGCCTTCACCCTTCTTTTTGCTAGACCTTCGGAAGGGATTCTTCATCCTAACTAAACTAGTGGGCAAACAAGACCAAGCTTTTCTACTACACTACTAAGAGAGAAAAGGGAAATGTTTTTAGGTTTTTGGGTTTATGACTACTACTACACTAAACTTGAGAAGGCTTGAAACACTAAGAGAGAAGAGAAGGCCAAGTGAGCTCGAGATGATTCTGCTAGTTGTGGTGTGGGATTGAGCTCACATTGGGGTGGTATTTATAGGGTTGAAAGGGTAAGGCCAGCCAAGCCAAGAGGCAGGTCGGTCGACCAGCCCTAGGGCCATGTGCACTTGTGTCTCACTTTAGACAAGGAATCTTGCCTCGTGCTTGCAAAAAGTCTGAAAAATGGGACCAAACCTTGGTCGGCCGACCAGGGTTTCTGCCCTCCACCACTTTGGACATGTTTTGTCTGGTTGTCTGGTAAAGGTGGTGGTGGTCCTGGTCCTAGATTCCTTCTGGTTGATTCGGATTCCTATGTCTAGTGTTTCATGAAAGAGAAAAGGAGAGGGCAAAAGTGGAGACAAGAATAAAGGTTGTCTCCGTGCATGCCATGCTTTTCCCTATGCTTGCTTTAGTGTTGGGATGTTCCCTAAAGCACTCTCATGCTCAAAGTAGCATCCTAAGCTAAAGTCATGAGCATTGGACCATCTCTTCGACTCGGCTAGTGGGATGAGCATAGGATCCAAGTGTGTCGGCCGGTGGGAGGCGGGCGGGTGCTCGTGGGACCAGTCCAGTCGGCCGACCTAGGCTTGTGAGCCCCAGGGCACCTAGTGCACTCCCTTGATCCTCGCTTCTAGCCGTAGTGAATAGAGAGGTGGTGGACCCCAAAGGCGAGTCGGTCGACCGTGCCTTGGTGGCCCCACCAAACAACTTTTCTCTAAACACTCTTCTCAAGTTTTATTACCTATATCTAAGTTTATTTTATTGAAATAAAAAGTGCAATTGTAAAAGTAAACATGCAATTGGAAAGGGAAATGCGTAATTGAAATGCATGAAAATAAACATGAGATAACTACCGACATACACCGTCAATGGAGGGCTCCGTGTTTTAGGTCCATAGAGCAGACCTCTCCCGTCGGGTTCATTCGGTGGACACCTCGCCGGTCCCGAGACGGGGACCGTGAGGGTGTCTCCTTCTTCCGCCATTCTTGCTGGACTTCGGCTTTTGGTTCGGCAGGTTCTTCTTTCGCTTCGGCCTTCTTGGCCAACTTGGCGGTCTTAGTGTTCTTCCGTCGGCGGTGTTGACGACGCGGCTTCTGGGGTGCTTGTGCCTGCATGTTAGCTTTGAAACCATTGAAAGGCACATTCACATACTGTCCTTGGACTGACATGTACATCTCGCCATGTTGCACGTAGATAGTGGCGTCCACCGTGCTCAGGAACGGTCGTCCCAGGATGAGCGGTACTTCGACGTTGGCTCCCATGTCCAAGCACAGAAGTCGACAGGGATATACTCATCTTTAATTCGAGTAAGATATCCCGTGCCAACCCCTCGGGAAACCGGATGGTTTGGTCCGCCATCTGCAAACGCACATATGTAGGGTGCAATGGGCTCCCTAATAGGTTATCATAGGTTACCTTGGACATGATGTTGACACCAGATCCAAGGTCGCAGAAAGCGTTGTCGAAGATCTGCGGTCCGATCTGGCAAGTGATCGTCGGCAAGCCAGGGTCTCCCTTCTTCGAGACAAACGGTGAATCCACCGTTACCCGAATGTAACGAGAATGAGGCTTACCGAACCTCGTAGTTACCAACCCGACGCCCTCAATAGGGTCCTCGGGCTTTGCCGAATCTTACCTTGCTCATAAGTGGGGATAGCCGCCGCTCATTGAGCTAACGGTTTTCTAACATTTTATTAAAGCTCAACCGATTTTTCATAGCAGAGTTAAAGCTATCCATTTTCTCACTAAGACTTTCTAAGATCTTGTCATTAGCCATCATTCTTTTATTAAGACCATCATTAATTTTAATTTGACCAAAGACAAGTTCTTTCAAGGAAGGTTGGTTATTGAAAGAATTACCGTAATTATTATGGTAAGAATTACCCGAATTATTGTAACCCATACCTTGGCCTTGGTAGAAGGGGCGTGAACTCCATTGCCGTTGTTGGGGCCGATTCCCGTTGTTGAAGTGGTTGTTGTTGTTGTTGTTGTTGCCGATGAAGTTTACCTCCTCCCCGAGTCATGGGGCGCTTGTTGCCCGAATGGTCCTCCTCTCCACAAACCTCGCACCATGGGTCACACCCACAAGACATACGGCAGGAGTCCGGATGGCCTCCACTTCCTTGTTAGAGGACGATCCCTCTATCTTCTTCATCGGGAGGTCCATCTTGGTAGAGAGCATGTCCACCTCGCTAAGGGCGTGGACACCTCTCTTCTTGGGCCAAGGCGCTCTTCGTTCCATCCTTGGTTGACCACCATCTTCTCGATGAGCTCCTTGGCATCCCCGACATTGTGTTGCGGTGAATGCCCCTCCAGCCAAGCATCAAGGTGACTCCGGGCTACGCCGCGGCTCATGGTAGAAACCTTGAATAATGAGCCATTCGTCTATCCCGGTGGGGACAGTTTGAATGTACTCATTGAGACGTTCCCATGCTTCGGGAAACATCTCGTCGGACTTTTGTTGGAAGCTTGAAATCTTCCCGCGCAGACACGGTCTTGCCCGCGGAAAGAACTTCTTGAGGAATGCATTGGCACATCCGTCCCAAGTTGTCACCTCGGCCTTGTTATTGTAGAACCATTGCTTCGCTTTTTCCAACAAAGTGAGAATGGGAAAAGACGAAGGCGAACGGCATCTCGGTGACGTTCTTGACCGTGAAGGTGTTGCACACCTCCGTAAAGTGTTGGAGGTGGGCATTGGCATCCTCATGTGGCTTCCCACGTAACTGATTTGCTTGCACCATGTTGATTAGTGCAGGCTTCGTTAAAAAAGTCGCACGCCCACGTTCACGTTCGACCCGTAGCGACAAAGTCGGCTGACAACGATGAGAACTCGCCGATGGTCTTTTGAGCCATGATCGCCTCAACAACCGGTGCGAGACTTCCTTCCACAAACGGTTCGAACTCGAGATGATTCTCTCGAGGAGGGACTAGACTGCGTCTAGCTCTTTCAAGAACTTCTCGGATCTTCGACGGTTCGATGGCGCACGAAACCGCTCATGCACCGTCTAGAAAAGGATAATAACAAAAACAAGACAAGTGAAGGGAAAGCCTCTAACACTACTGATGCTTTAGATTAAGAGTAGACCACGGATTCCAATTTACTAGAAATTCTTAATACGGCGCTTCCCCGGCAACGGCGCCAGAAATGCTTGTTGGCAGATCTTAGCGCAATCACTAGAACTCAATAAAGATACTAGTTTCCCGGCAATGGCGTTAGAAATGCCTAACGACACTTCTTAGCACACACCTACTAGCGTGAGGTAAATGCGACTGGCGTCTGATAGCTAAGCCTACCGCAAACCCGAACTACCACCGGAGAGAGGGTGTCACAATTCCTCTTCCTAAGAATGTGCCTAAGAATGCTAAGCTAAGCTAGATTCTAGTGACAACGTAAGACCGACCAAGGGTAACTCGCAAGCGCACAGTACCGCCGTAGCACTTCAACCGGTGAGTATTCCGGTGTCGAATTTGTAGTTCGCTCACGGGAAGCGGATTAAGACTTTCTAGCAAATGGGTGATGGAAACCCGTGGTGGTTCTACTCAATCTAAGCTATTGATATTGATAAAAGGGTGAGTGTTGATATGAGTGATAACTAAAGGTAACTAGTAGGTAGTCAAGCTAGCTGGGAGGACAACGAGTGAGTAAGGACTCCTATGTATCTAACTATACTTCGTGTTCTAATCTAACTAGTGTAATGACTTAACTAAACTAATGCCTAGACCATCGATGTGATAGGGGAAGTCGGCTGACAAATAGGAGGGTTGCGTTCCCAGTGGGACTAACTCCTATTCCAGCGGACCTCGTCTTTAATGGGTGCCCTACAGCCTATCCCTGACACAAATAGATATAACTAGAAGACTGCGTTCTGTCACAACCGCCCCCGCTAATATACGTCGGAAAGTGAATGGATTTACCAATCAAAAGTGAATGGAATTACCAATCAACGATAGGGTGCATCCACTATTAAGCACTAGCCTAAGCACCTCGCCTAATCTAGTCTTAAGACTCCGGCTACCATGTAAGTAGCCTCGGCCCCAGTTGGTAGTGAAACACACACAAAGGATCTAGACACTAAACTAGTTCAGACTCTACACTAACGAGACTAAGACACAACACTACTACACAAGTATAGCAGTGCACTAAGTAAATACTGAAAGTAAAGTACTCAAAGTAGATACTTAACAAAGTAAAGCAAGACTATATTAATATAAGAAAAGTACTTCGAAAGTAAAGGTACAAGAGCTATACCAGATTCTCCGTAAGACGACTCGAGACCCGAGCTTCGCTCGACTCGACTCTAACTCCCACTCTAGACTAGACTACACTACTCTTGATCTCCCAAGAGAGCTTGAGCTTGAGAACACTAATGTGAACTACTTGGGGACACTTTACAATGAGAGACTAGGGGGTATTTATAGTGGAGGTGGAGTAGGGGTTACTCCAGCCGCCACGTCGCCGATCCGTGTGCCCTCCGTCATGCGCCGTTGGATCAAACCGACCTTCCACCGACTTGAATGGACGGCTCTTGGTGCGGACACGTGGGAGTCATGCGGAAGGCGGAAGCAAACCGACCTTGAGTTGGGCCCACATGCAGTCGGCCGACCCGGGTCCGGGCCGTGACTTCAGGTCCCACTCCCTTCTAGAAGGTCCAGGTGGCGGGGGAGCAAAGGTGCCGGGGTGTGTCGCCACCAAAGGTGGGTCGGCCGACCCGGCACTGCTGCCCCCGGCCCACGTGGCGCTTCCTGGTGCTGTCCTGGCTTGTCACGTGTAGTCTTGTCCGAAGTTGGGTTCACTTGATATCTTGCTTGCTTCTATGTGGATCCTTGGTCCAATGTACAAATCGGGTGGAATGTTGATGTGTGGTACATTTGGACCCAGGATCAGATTCTCCTGTAGTGTTCAGGGATCCTGCTTGGTGGTTAGATCCTGGTGAGACCAGAATCAGGTCGGTAGACCTGGGTTTTGGTCTCACAGGGCCTATTTCCAGCTTTCCTGCATTTCACAAGCTAAGAATACAAGTGGAACTTTATTAGTGGTAAATATGTTCATGTGATGCTCATCTTCCTTCTATCGAGGACTGTTGACGGGTTTCTGAGTGTACCATAACTGGCCTTTATTCCCGTCAACAGAGGGGCTGACATCACCGCCGCGCTAGGGGCAGGGGAGGGCGCTCGACGCGACCTCAGCTAACCCGCCACCGCCACCGTAGGTGCTCCCACGCGTTACGGCCTCGTCATGCCCGCCGTAGGAGCTGGGGCCGCCGCCCGGTTCGAGTCCAAGGAGGTGGGGAAAGGGGCGGCGAGCACCAGGGCGAGCCGCTGAAGTAGAGGGGCCGCGTCGCCTGGGGAGCGGCAGAGCAGGGCCGCGCCGCCCTCACGGTGGAGCCCGGCCATGCCGCCTGAGTCTGCCGTCCCCCACGCGTGGCCACAAGCTCCCGGTCGCCTTCGCAGGATGGGGACGAGGCGGGGCCGCACCGCTCCGCCGCGGGACCAGGCCATGCCGCAGGTAGGGAGGCCGGGCCGCCGCCGCAGCTCAGGTGAGGGGCGCCTGTCGCCGCGCCGTCTCAGTTGTGGGAGGGCGGGGCTCGTCCCCTCCATGTCGGTAGACGCTCATCCCGTCGGTGCTCAACCCCACCGTGCCGTGGGTAGGGAGGCCGGGCCACCACCGTGTCTTAGGGAGGCCGGTCGGGTCACATGCTGTGAGAGGACGAGAGGAGAGGAATACGTGATTCAAATGATTTTGAAATGCAGGAGCTGACCGGGCGGTGGCCAGGAGGTGGATCGGTGGCAGATTAGGGTTCAGGAGGATTTTATATGGCCTGCTAAGCTGGGCTTGGTGGGCTGGTGGGCCTCATGGACCGATGGGTGGGATGACCTAGGTTGCTGGTTCGGTTGGACCAGGCAGCTGTGCTTTTGGTTCGGGCTTCCTATAACTACGGGAAGCCCAAGGCTCCTATTAACATATCTCTATATATATATGTATATATATGTTATATAGAGACTTGGGCTCTCAATAATATTATGGAAGCCCCAGTCCAACCGCGTGCACGTGGTTCCACCAAACCAGCCAGTGCAGGCGCGGGCCAACCGAACCATGCGAGCGGACCACGTCAGAACCAGGCGGGCAGCCTTCCGTGCGGCGCGCCCACATGGGGTGGTCGTCATCAGGTGGAATTTGACGCCTTTTTGTACCTTTTGTACCTTTTGTCCTATTTTTTCCTCTTTTGGTCAGCGAATCAGTCGAATGTGGACAAGAGGGGGCCCAGTCGTACCTGTTAAATGAGAAAGCAACACGTGACTGCATACAGCTCGATCGTGAGTGCATGCAAACTTTAAGTTGTATATTTGTTTACATAATTTTTGCATATATTCTCTGTTTATTATATTGATAACTATGCATACAAAACAATGCGCATATAGAAACATCCAACATACCGCATATATATGCATAGACATGATTATATTGATATGAATAAAAATACACATATATACCTTTATTAACCTAAGCAAAATTTCACCATGCATATAGACCTAGACGAGCTCACAAAAAAATAATTTGAGCAAGCTAATAACATGGCATATTATAAGAAAAACATTCATAGAAACTATATCCCAACTATGTATACAAGAATGCATAAAATCATTGCATAGAAACATACATTTAACATGTAGCACATGCATATAAATCACCATTGCATATAACAAGCATATAAAATCTCATTCTAAGTACCACCATGCATATAAACATGTACAAACTGACCACCATACATAGGAACCTACGCTCTGCATATAAATCAACTGTCCTGCCCAACATTTTACTCACTGCATAAAACCGATGTCAATTGTGCATATGCCCTGCAAAAAAACCATAATGCGTATGAACCGATTTCAATTTTGCATACAAACCATAGTCCATCGTAACGCGGGACACAGTTTATCAGCAATAACACAGTTTTTATGCATTGTAACGCATGATACAGTTTAATTTTTATGTTGTATCTTGCGAATTTAAATACTGAAGATCGTGGCAGCCGGTACCCAAAAGAGAAGTGGGTGGCGTGGCCCCACCACGTGGCGTCAGTTTTGTCCGCATATGTGCTCATCCTGCGCCAGGACGCGACGGTTCGAGTAAGCGCAGGGATAAAGCGGGGATACCGTGGATTTTTTTTATTATTATTAAACTGCCGCGTCCTTATGCAGCGTGTCCTGGATTATTATGCATTCGGGCGCAGTCTATTGTTGTAGATGACCCACACATTGGGTTTTTATGCATCGTTTTTTAAATAACCCACACGCAGGTCCAGGGGTCTTGGTGAAAAGTGTGCATCATGTGATTCATTGCGGGGATATCCAGTCCCACACCCGCGGTCCAAAAGCAGTCTTTTCATTTTCTCCACCACTTTCTCTCTCCTCTCTTTTCCGCGGCGCCACTCCGGAGCAGCGGTTTCTCCACAGGGCCGCCGGCGACGAGACCAGCGGCCTTCCGCGTTATGGAGGTTGGGTCACGTCTCCTGCTTTCCGGCTCGCCGCGTGCATCGAGGCTCCACCAAATCGGAGCGGATGTAATTACATTCGTGCATTTGTGCAGGGTACCAAGAGCGGCACGGAGGGCGATGGAACCGGCAGTGGCACGACGCGAGATTCGGCAGGCGGAGGCGGTGCTGAGACGATCGGAGGTGGGAGCGGAGTTGGCAGTGGTGCTGTCCGCGGTTCTGGAGATGTCCAGCAGGTGAGATTGGGCTCCCCTGAGTCACCCCCCGCGAGCGCGCTCCACGCCTCAGCAGTTGTTGAAAAAAAATCACCTTTTTCTATGCAGGACGCCGGAGGCAGACCTGAAGGCCGTTCTGGGATGGAGGGCGGGGTGCGTGCCGGTGGTGGTTCTGGCGGTGATGGAGCAGGCGACCGCAGTCGAGATGGAGGCGTAGATGGCAGATCCACGCATGGTCCCGGCCCTGACATCGAGCACGACACTGCCAGCACGCAAAGGAAGCCTGTTCTTGGGCGTGAAAAACGCGTCCGTGACGCTTCGTCGCTGGGTGCATTGGAGACTGGCAAGGTCCGTTTCTGTTCTTGCTCAGAGCCACCATGTGTTTTTCATTGATCATATGCACTGTATCATTAATTAATGCCAAAATAATTGATTC
Source organism: Themeda triandra (assembly GCA_018135685.1). Taxonomy (NCBI): domain Eukaryota; kingdom Viridiplantae; phylum Streptophyta; class Magnoliopsida; order Poales; family Poaceae; genus Themeda; species Themeda triandra. The sequence continues at coordinate 51,327 of JAENPR010001445.1, read as the reverse complement.
ATGACTAGTGGAGGTTGTTTGCATGCGTATTGGGTTCAAATAGGTGATGAAATGTATCACATCAATAATGTTGGTTAGTTATGCAATGTTGGATAACTTTTGTATGCATTTTTTGCATATTATGCAGTGTTACATATATCTAGATAGGTTAGTATGCAGTATTCTATATTTTCTCGATAGGTATAAAATGGTACATGTAATATTTTTGGGGTAGGTTTATATGCATGGTTGCATAGGGTTGCACTGCTGCATGATGGTTACAGTTTTTTTCCAGTTCACAACATGTATTTGCTTTCTACATCCATGGAAATCCCTTGTTGATGCATACGAAAACAGGATCCAGGCAGTTTGGCTAGATGTTTATGCATTTTTATCTGGATAAAGTGCATATGGCTTTGTATACAGAATAGTCCTTTTATGATGTTAGTTAGACACTTTTTTATGCAAATTGTATGCAATGTCTTTCAGTTTGCACAAACCCAACTGTAATTTATTTGTTATTGGCAAATTTCTAGTTGTAAAGCTATATATGCAGTGTTATAACGTTATCATGCTTCACAGAAATTCTATGTTTTTCTTTGGTGTGTGTTATGACTATGAACCTTTTTTAATTTTTCCCCCAACATAAGCAGGATGGTATGAGAATCAATGCAAAAAGGACATGTCAGCGAGGTAAACAACCCTCACCAACCGACAGCAATGTCTCAGACGATGAAGAAGACATTTTCATGACCCCTCATGAGTCTGATCGGATTGGACGACGCATAACACGCTCTGTCAGTCGTGCCAAGAGCAAGAGAGCAGCGGATGATGCTGGGGGCATTGCTAAAAAAAGAGTGTCACATTCAAGGTACATTATTTTGTTGATGTCATGTGATTTTGCACACAACCACATGTATGTGTAATTTTACACCATTGGACTTTGATTTATCGCTTAACTAAACTTCCGTAAACGTTCTCAAATATAGGTAGCCGCAACAGAGGCCAACAAGCGCAAGGCCGTAAGTTCACATAGTATACTTTTTCTGTATCCCGCCCTGACTTTCTAATAAATGCTTGTGCGGTTGTTTTTTTATAGAGTTTTAGCGTTTTTCCCTAATGCATACTTTTTCATGGATTACAGATGGAACACAACGATGAAGGACCATCAACCAGGGCAGCAAGGCACTCTAGGTCTGCCACCAGTACTTCTGGTGCGTTCAAGGATAAATCCGTAAGTCAGTTGTCATGCATATTCGCATATCCTCAGTTCACACGCATAAATCCACCTTTTGTTATGATGGTTTATGGCACCAGCACCTCCGGGCTGTCCGAGGAGATAGTATGCAGTACTTCATTAGGTTTGTATGCAATGTAGAATATACTCAAGCATGTCTACAATGCTTTGGTTGCATAGATGTGCATTTTTTTCATGAGACTGTGTATGTGCATTTGTCAGTTATATACTTATGTATGCAGAAGTTCTTGTGTTACATGTTTAATTGCTCACTTTTTGGATGGGTAGCACACATTTTTTCATTTATTGTCAAGGTGGCGGTGAGGCTGTATGCATTTCTGGTTTACATCTGTATGCAATGTAGTATATATTGTACTATCTTTTACATGCTATAGTGTTTATGCTAAGTTTGTTATGCTTTTTTTCATTGTTAATTTTTAGGGTCAGGCACACATCTGTACATTGCTTTTGCTAACTGCTTCTCACTTTTGTTATCAAAATTTCTTGGAATCACAAAAGCCTCAGCGGTGGAACGTACGCAGTTACCCGAGAAAAGTTCTTGGGATGATCAGGGCGCTTTCAGATGACCAGAAGAAACTTTTTATTACTGACACTGGGTTTGAGAAGTTGCTAGATTTCAAACTCGAAGAGAACATACCTCCTATGTTCCTGCAGTGGTTATACAAGCGTATTGACCACCGGAACATGTATATGAGACTTGGTCATGGCAAAAAGGTGAAGATAACAAAAGATGTGTTTCATCGTCTTACTGGTTTACCCAACAGTGGGGAGAACCAAGTCGTGCTCACTTCGTGGAGTGCCAAAACAAAGAAAGCAAAGAAGCTGTGCACGCAGCTTGGAATCAAGAATTCCCAAGCTTTCAACGTAGGCTGGTGCATAGATTATGTAGCGAAAAAAGCCACTGATGACCTGACAAAACGGTGCTTCTTCTTGGCGCTCTTCAACTGCCTTTTATTCTCAACAGGAGGTTGGGTAATTGGCTACCAGGAGATAATGCGGATGGCTAACATGTCGAATTTTCATAAAATTGATTGGTGCCATGAGATGTTTGAATTCTTTCATGAGCAAATTGAGTGGTTCTACAATGTGGTAAAGAAGGTGCAGAGGACTTACACCATTCCTGCGCATAGAACGGCTGTAGCAGTAAGTCATGCTTATTCTTTTTTACCTTATATTATATTTGTAATAGCCTCTACATTTTTTATGCATTTTGCCTGTGTTTGGTGAAATAGTTGTGTGGAGGGGGAGGGGTTGCAAAGAATACGGATGATGTCTTTTAGCACTGCCACGATACATCTGTATGCATTATTGCCTACGTTACTTAACTCCTGAGGAGCATGTGTATTCATACCAATTTGCACATTATCGCATCTGATTGATAAAAAAATAATTCTGTATGCATATATGGCAATGATACATATATATGCGTATTTGGCCACCTTTGTATGCATGTACCTTCTGATACCACACATCTATGTATGCACCAATAAATGGCAGATTTGATGATATGCTTTGTCTATGCCATTTTTTATGCATCATTATGCGTTATGTAGTGCATACAATGTAATTTATATGCATTTTACTCGTTGGGAATATTTTTTCAGCTTTTTCCACCCGTTAATTATGTTTTCGACTTATATTGATGTGTTTTCATAGGTCTACTATTTGGATTGGTTGAAATTCGCTTGGGTTGTTCGTGACATGAAGGAGATGCCTCGTCTCAACGTGTACACCAGCGATGTGGTAACTAATCTTCTGAAGTATGATGTGCGCAGTATGTATGTGCTATTGTTGGCTATGGACAGCTCGACGTAGGGCCCCTATTTTTTCCCCCTGTTTTTTCTCACTCGCATTGTGATCACACATATTCATGAATCTCATGAATATGTTTTCTTCGATGGATTGCAGCTCCACGAGGCATCTGAAACTTGTTATGACGTGAGCCGGGAAGATGATGTGCAAGAAGTGGATGACGATACACCAGAAGATGGAGGTTCAACTGAAGTTGAATGTTTTTGCATACCATCATTTTCCGAACAGCTTGCTGAGAAGCTATGGACGCTTAGGGGAGACGATCGTACTGAGCTAGAGGAAATGCTCACTGCGTATGATCAGAAAGTGCAACACGAGTGCCAGAGCATTGAGGCTGAAATAAGTCGGATTGTGGACAACCAGGAAGAGATGAAAGAGGTGTTTGGGGCACTGATTGACAGCCTAGCTACAAAAAAACAGCCCAACAAAAAAGTTAAGCGATCAGGTACTAAGCTCTATACCTTTTCTGTTTCTTCCAGGTCATTCAAATATGCATACATGCAATCTTGTGGGCTTGTATAAATGCATTTTCATTGTATATGCAACTTACTAGTATGCTCAGTCATTTTAATTTGTCCGAATTGTTAAGTACATTTACTTGTCTGAATACTTTTCTGTCACCTTAAAAAACTTAGATATGGGGCAATCTTCCCGTCAGTCTACCAGACAAGAAAATCCGCAGAACGTTCAAGAGACCGGCACCGATGATGAAGAACCTGGTAAGAATTCAAATAGGACATTCAAACTTTATATGCACGGTTGTTCATGTCTCATATGCAATATTAATTGTCAGTCTAGTTTCATGTACTTAATATTACTGATGTGTCCACCTAATTTTTGCAGTCCCAAACCCCGGTATGCTCAGACTAGTACAGAGGCTGCACATGAAGAAGCCATGCATTGTGAAGTAGACAGGGAAACTAGTGGCGGACACGGCAGGAAGCGTGGTATGAATATCGTACCTTTTTTATACATATAGTTCCATATGCACATAGTTCATGGCCCAATATAGGTCCATATGGACATAGTTCAATTTTACTATATAGGTCTATATGTACAAAGTTCACGGTGCATATGGATATAAGAACTGACATGCCTGTCTACTTTGTTTGTTCATAAAACACTTCAGACTCAACTGACAGACAGGGCAAGTTGGTTGCCAGGGATAGTAAGGAGACAACGCCAAAAGAGGCCGGTCATGGCGAAGCAGGTACTGACAATGGTCTATAGCCGGGTACGCACATAGTGTGAAGTCTCATATGCAGTACTCCATGTACTAACAAATTTTGTTCATGTTGTGGTGGTGTAACATGACAGGAAAAAACCCTGGGCATTCGAAGAAAGTAATTACCTATATAAAGAAAAGGATGTCCACATGAGAGAAACAGGCCAACACCACTAGGCAATCAACCTTAGAAAAACCCACTGATGAATCCGGTCATGGTGAAGGTGCAAAGCAAAGTTCTGAGGACCAAAGGAGTGTTTCTGGTAATAAGAACCGAACTTCCTCTGTACTCACAATCATACGTTTCAAAGTTACAGTCACACAGTAAAAGGACGCATATGAACTATATAGTTTTTTGCAAACTAACAAGCTGTTCTTTTTGTTTTGTGTCTATGATATGATAGAAACAGAATTAGGGCAGCCCAATCCTACGGTGCAGTTAGACAGCGAACCATCCAAGCTGACTATTGACAATGAAGCTGGTAATACCATCTGTTAGTTTTGTACATAGCATCTTTTGCTGCGCAACTTCGTATGGCGCACCTTGTTAGGGATGGCCCATATGCTGTTTTCATTTTCAGTTAATTTTATAGTAATCTTTATGCATTGTCCTCATGAAGTGTTCGATGGTACAACTTTTTCTCGATGTGTTCTAAAGGTTATTATGCAGTGTTGTACTACACAGCATTGGAAATTCTTGCTAATTTTTGTTTAGTAAGGAAATGTATAATATGAACGCGTGTGTTCATAGCTGTATGCAGGGGACCAGGGCCCAACTATTGATAAAAATGATGAAATATGGAACAGTATCCCTTTAACGGATGATGGTAGTACACAAAATGCTCAATCTTGTACTGCATATATGAATTATTTTCCCCATATGCACTATGTGTTGACACAGCGTCATGAATTTCTATCTCCTTTTTTGTTTCAAATAAGGAAGCACTAAAAATCTGTGTATGTGTGTGCATGTCTGTATGCAGGGGGCCATGTTCCAACAGTGGAAGCGCTTGATGATACACAGAATAGTATCCTCTCGACGACGATGGTAGGATGCAAATATTTTTGTCCTGGCATATTTTTTGTTTTTGCGGTGGGCATTGGATTCTTTTTTTCGTTAATGCATAAATGCATTCATTCATTTATGCAGGAACCCAAGAATCAGGCTGGTATCTTGGAGATGATGATGGAGAGGACTTGGGGAGTTGTTCAGAGGATAGCTCCCAGATACCTACTATGGACTCAGGTAAATTTTTTTTGGCCACAAACAGTGTTGTCGTATCCTTGTTTGGTATGCATATAGAGTACATGTTATTATGCATCATCACAATTATCTGTAACAATTATGTTCCATATGTGTTTTTCTCAGACATGTCGCAGTTCCTGTCGACCAGTAGCACCACGCAAGTTGTATCAGGGCGTAATAATGCGAATGAGCTTCCACATATGCATGAACAAGTCATACATGGAGTAGACATCAACCAAATGGCGCCCAACAAGGATGAGGACGACAAGCCCGAATCCCATAAGAATGAAGATAACACGCAGCCCTGAAGTAGATGCCTTCTTTATTTACTAGTCCTTTTTTTATGCACGATGATTTTTTGGTAGTAGAGTGTTGTACGGTTCAAACAATTATGTGTGGCCAGCTATATCTAGCTGGCAAATTTTATATGCCAGCGACGAAGTCGCTTTATACGAATTAGTTTCCATTTGCATATTGCAATTCATACCATACTACAGCAATATATATGCACCTTTTTCGTTGCATTTTTTAGGTTGCCATGTTTTTAATGTCTTTTATAAAGAAACTATTTGTGTTATGCCTCTGCTTCACATATTTGATCAACCATATTTTCTTTTCTTGTCCACCATCCAGCCTTCATATGCTTTCACCGCCCCCACAACCACTCCACCAATGTGCCTGTAATTACCGGACACCACGCCGATGAAGCCGCTGCGCAGCATTAGATTCCAATCTATGACTATGATGATGATGATGTACAGGCTGCTATGTTTGCAATTGCTACCCTTTTGATCGATGGCGCAGGCGAAGCCCAGCTGGATCCAAATATCACTCCAGGCTAGGCCAACACCGACAAACCGGTTAGTCATCCAATCAGTGATAGTTACATCAGCTGTCATTTGCAAATTCATTGCGATTTAGTTTTGTATGCAATGTTCGATGATGTTTGTATGCACCCTTACTGACTTTGTTCTTATATTTTTTTCACGGTCCAGCCTATTTGGGATTCTTCTATCCCTGTATGCTTATTCGCTAACTGGATCAAAGTTAGTATATATCAAATGACATTTATGCAAAATTTGTGCATTTGTTTCCTGCAATCTCCACATTCCTGCGTTTTACGCATCGTTCACCCTTTTTATGTTTTGTTTATGTGCAGGCCATGTTCGATGCGCACACACCAAGAGGACCCTTCATCAATACACCACTAGAGGTTGGTAAATGAAATTCCTTCCTGTGTTCATGTGGGGGGGGTTACTGCACTGATATCACACTCAAAACACATAGTCGGTGTTTTATGCAGTCGTGTAATCGTTATACACGTAGGACACTGATATCACTTTTCTTAAATATCTGTCAGCCTGTTTATGATACTACTGGAGGCGCAACACAAGGAAAGGTGGGGCATGTTCCAATAGCATGTATGAACACCCAAGAAGTCTGGGCATCAACCTTCCAAAGGGCCAGTGAGCTGTATGACCTCCTCACTTCCACTGACCTGTCTTTCAAAGAGTAAGTTTACAAACCAATTTTCTTCCCAAGTCTTATTTCATCCCCTATTTTGTATCATTGGTTGTTTTGGTATTTCTTACCAAACACGTTATGCTTAGAACAGTGTACTATATTTTTATGCATGTTCCAACAACTTGATTGACTTAGCACAGTGTGTGGGTGTCTCACTTGACTACCACGGTGTCATATGCACTTTTATTGTGGTGGTTTATATGCAATTAGGCAGACACTGATATGCAATTGTCACATATATTTCCAAGTACCCCATTAGTTCATATGCATGAATTGATAATTAAATTGTGTTTTTGTTTTTCCCACGCAGCACTGTGATATTTCGTTTTCCCAATGATTCTACAAAAGCGGGGATGGTGAAATCATCATTTGACATTGGTGTGGGGGCCTTTGATTGTTGGATAGACTACTACATTCATTGCTTGAACCATGACGAACCCGGGATGAAACTGGATCCAAGATGCAAACGATTGTACTTGGACACTGATACAATGGTAATTCCTTGCAATGAACTTTGATATATTCAAAAATTGTAGTTTTTTTGTCCTGGTATGTTAATTCAAGGCGAACGTTGCACATGTGTTATGCAGAGGCAAATAATGCCAGAAGTGACTGTTCGGCGTGGTGAACAAATCACTTACCATTCGGTGAACCTAGTAAACTGGCTGGACATGATGCTACCTGATGTGAAGTCGCTCCAAGGCCTTCAGGAGGTGTGGATAGCTTTTATTTGGCAGATAATTATGCACTTTTGAACCATGTTAGTATGCATTATTATATAGTGTTGCTAACTTGACACATTTTCATTTTGCAAATCAACAGATTGTTGTGCCTATAGCAAGGGAGGGTCACTTCTCTGTATATATCGTGAACTTTGCTCATCGAGTGGTGCATATACTTGACCCGAATCCTTGGAAAGAAATTGGCGAGGGATATCTGCAGACACACTTTGGGAAGGTCGATTTTTCTGGTGGAGAACTACAGTTCTGTGTCAGGCTCATCAAAAGGTTGGATAATGCTTTCCAAATCATGAAGGAAGGAGTCATCAAATGTTTTGGGCATTTCAAATATGAAATGTTGCATGACATACCGAAGCAGGCTGTCAGCTCGAATGACTGCGTGTTCTATGCAATGCTGTACATGGACAGCTACAATGCAAGGTCTCGGTATTGTCAATTGGCCTTACTTGGTAAGTCTCGCTAGCATTCCTTTACTATATCAATATTACACAAATCAGCTTTTCTACGTTGGGTTCATGGTTTGCATACATTATATATGATATTTATGCATGGTTGGGATAATCCTTTTTGATCCACAAATCACATATGAACCATGTTATGCATTTTGCCGACAGGATTAATATGCACTTGTTGTTCTGTTGGACATACAATTGCTTTCTTCAGCACGAGAATACAGTGTGTGTCACATGAATCGTGCAGTACACTGAATTTTTTATTTGTCTTTTCTAGCTTGAAAAGGTGGACGACAGAGTCTCATCTAAAGTAATAAGGGCTGATTTGCTCTAGTTCATCATTTTCCATGAGGCCAACCAGGTTAAGGAGTTTCCCCCCGAAATAGAGGGTCTATGACCTACCAGTGGAGCTTCGCAGCATGCGATATAGTTATCTTTCTACTGTGTATTGGGACGTTTGTGTGCCCCATGGTCTTCTTTTGTGTACATATATGTGCTACTGATGTTAGAAAAGTATAAGGAAACAACAGCAGATATAGTTTCTAGGATTTGCTTGTAACTATGTTAAATATGTGGATGCACTGCTACGTAGTCGATCTTTGTGTGGACCAGTTATAAGTTTAGCAATGCATAATTTATTGCGCTGTCTACAGCGAAAACCCTTCTTTCATATGCAGATTCTTTTTATGTTCGTATGCATGATACGTAGAATGTTTTTTATGTTCGTATGCATGATATTATGTCTATGTACAATGGTGCAACATACACACAAGTTAGGCTCTATATGCTATATATGCATGATAGGGTACTTTTCAGCACTTGCATAATGTTTGTGGTCATCACTTTCATTTTGCAGATGAACACATTATAATCGTACAGTTCGTATACACTCGAATTTAAGTTTATATGCATAATGATAGTCATCTTCAGTGGTCATATGCACTGTAGTCTAGTACTAAGGAATAGATGCATGCATCACTGCTCGTTTTCAACACTGTGCATGTGTTTTATAATCACATGCAGTAATCTTTGCATACGAACACATAGTCATGTTTTACATATGAAACTTAGACACCCTATCCATATGCTGATTATATACACTAAAATCTTATGTAATATATGCAGAGTTTTTGTAAGTCTGTACACTTGTTATATATACATACACATATGTTTAATCACACAGGCCCAGTTATGTTATATGTCAAGAAGCAGATAGATAAATAGATGCATCAACAAACATTGGAAGCACACAGAACGATGCATAATAGCAGCCAGAAGATTCAAGCAATACCATGACAAGACAGCAGGTAATGGTTCACGTGATCACGCAGCTATGCATGCGGTTTTTGCATATTTTTACATCATGTGTTTCGGCAAAAGTGTCCAAGAAATGATAGATGTAAAAACAATGGCATAATCAGCAGAGTCATGGGAAGTATGTCGTCCTCTTGTTCTTTGCCCCTGGAGGTCTACCTCTCTTCCTTGGCGTTGGAGAAGGTTCTTCTTGATGGTCACTGTCATCCAGTTCGGTGTCCAACAATTTATGCTCTTCTTCATCTTCAGAGAGAACCATACGCTTTCTCTTATTCATCTCACTTTTTTGTCCACATTGCCACCTTCGGTATTCTTGTTCCTTGACCCTGGTGGGCGCCCTCTCTTTTTGGTTCTCAGCTCGAATAGCCTCTCGCGGTTCTCTGGCACCTGGTATAAACGGGAGCAGGTAGTTCAATATGCAAGTTATTACGCGTAAAAAACAGTAAATCTCAATGTATGCATATGTAAACAATGCATTATTTAGCATGGTGTATTGTTTCATATGCAATGTATCTTTGTCATATGCAAGTTATTACGCATACAAAAACAGATTTATACATGCATACAAGCATTTTAAACGATGGTTCCAATTGGTGTACAATAGGTAGTTCACTTATGCACAGTATATATTGCTTTTTGTTGTGTTTAAAATGCACCTGTAAGCATGTAGCCTTATTGTGCCCATCTCTGATCCCACATCTCTTACACTTCCTTGTGGCCTTCTTCTCGCCCTTGGCTCCCAGTTTGATGACTTTCTGTTCTGATGGGTCTTTTGTTCTTCCCTTTGGCTTAGATTTTGCGGGCATCTCCAAACTGATGGCAGTACCATAGCCAACGCACGTCTACCATAGCATGGAATCAAATTTAACACAAGCGATCAATGTAAAAATCCATAAATAATGGCATAATCAAGCATGCATAAGATCCAGACCTATGATGCAGAGCCATTAGATTGTTGTTTTTCAGCCACCCAAGTCTTCGCCTTTGGGTCACGCGCAGTCCCTTTGTTGACATTTTCCTGCTGTGTCATGTGTATGGAAGTTAGTATGCAACAAATGTGAGAATGTACAGGTTATGGTGCAAAAACTTTAGTGGTAAGCATCGCCTGTTCAATCAGACCAGTGTATACGATCTTCATTTTTGTTTGTGTTCGGTTGGTTTTTACCTGTGCCAACATGGAGTTTACATGTAGGTTACCGCTAGCATGCTCACCGCGAATAGGAGGCTGCTGGTTGATGCCGACATTAGCATCACCCTGTCGCAAGCAACCAAAGAAATGCACTTTACTACAAGTCATTCTTTGATGCATAAGACTTTACACACACATTGAAACATTATGCCAACACAAGAAGGACAACACATATTGAAACCGACTGTAATGATCAAAGATGGTTTTGCAGTTGTGTAATTGTTGTACGCACCGTGGCTGTATGTGGAGAAACTTTATTTGTGTGGGCAGCGAAGTCATCGAAGACGTCCTGTGATAGGTTATAACAATTATGCATATTGCTGAACCATTAATAAATAACAGCTAAACAGAGCATACATACAGTCTGAAAGGTGCATATACATATCAAAGAATGATTAGGTTCTGAACAGAACAACATTTATGCCATATAGATAATAGGGTAAGCATAAATTGTAGGGCTGTGGAGTCAGTGACATTGTCCTAGGAAGGGTATAACAATTATGCATATTGCTAAACCCTGCATAATGTACAGCTGAACAGAGCATACATACAGTCTAAAAGGTGCATGTACATATCAAAGAATGATCATTGTCTGAGCAAAACATGTTTTATACCATATAGATAACAAGGTTAGCATAAAACATAACATAAAAACTGCAACCTACATCATCAACAATGCATACAACAGGCTCAACCCCCGAAACCTTTTTCATCATGTATATAGTGCATAAACATAGACAATAGGGTGACATTTTTGCATGCACCGTCGCACCATTGCTGCTCTCTTCGTGCGCCATGGTTGTTGGACCATTGCCTAGGTCCTGCTAAAGAAAATAGTTAATAATGTATACATCAGTGATTAGCAATCATCTTTTTTTGTAGAGCATTTCAGTCTTACGACCAAAAGGGTACTTACATCTAGATCGTCCATGTCAATGTCACCAACACCAATATCTGGTTCCAAGTTTGAAACTAGCGCTATTAGTTCATCAAGGCCTTCCAAGCTCTTCTCCAAAGCTGGTTTGGACAGCACTGCAACCCTTACAAGATGCATAGCTTTGGTTACTGCCTTTCTGTGCCTTGATGCGTATGTCTCACCATCCACCCCCTTCATCTTCCGGTCACACCAATCAAAAGGAAGCTCCTTGCGTGCATTGCGGTAGTACCATTTTGGAATGGATCTGCTTGGTATTTTATCCAATTGGATATTGATGAGGGTACGCAGCAAGTGAGCGCAAAAAAGACCTACCAGTCGAAAAATGATTTTTGTCATATCACATGGGTGTTTATGTTTATATGCGCACAATGAAAAGGTAATGATATAAGTGCATATTTTTTTGGCACATGTTACCAGTGTGTTCCAATTGTTTACATTCACATGCAAACAACTCTTTATCTGCATCCACCGTGACTTGGAACTGGTGTTGCCCCCACACGATTTTTTTGAGTACTTCGTATGTTGGACCAACCATGAATTCTGCCCTCTAGCTGGGTCTGGAGCAACCTTGTAGGCAGTTGCATGCTTCATTGCCTCCTCGAAGCGAGCGAACACAGCCCGTGTGTACGCCCTGGCAACACGCAGCTCAATTGCCCAGTTGCTGTCAGTAACCACTTCGCTCTGTAAGAATGCATAAACTGATCATCATAGATGCATATGAACCCTTTCACAAGTAGAAGCAGTGTGTACAGAGTTAATTAACACTAACATACAGAACAGCATACAGCATGGACACTAACAAAATGTAAGCAATGCTTACCGTGGATGCATAGGTTTCCGTAGCCTCGGCCATCTTTCGACGGTGAATGAATCTCATCATTTGTTTGGCAAACCTGTGCAATGGCGTGTTCCCATCCACATGACACCTCTTCACCATCTTGTTGACACTCTCACTGCGCTGCATTGATGTCATCATCCCACAGTAGTCTTGCTTAAAGAAGGCAGGCACCCACTCTGCCCTTATATCATATAGGGCTTGTAGGGTTTGGTCAGATTGCAACTCAAATTCTTCCAGCAGCATTCTCCAAGCTGTCTCAAATTCATGTGGTGTCAATGGGTGGTGGACAACAGAGTGAAATTTTTGCTTGAAATGTCTTTTCAGGAATCTGGAGTACAATTCATTGAGCTGGGGCTGGAATTTATTGATCACATGCCATAAGCAGAGGCGGTGGATTGTGTTCGGAAAGACTTTATGGATGGCTGCTGGCATTGCGATGTCCTGGTCTGGTAAAAAACATCATTAGAATGATCAGTCTGTCTGTGCAAATTATGCATAAAAACTTATACCTGACTGCATAAAAACCAAGTAATGCATAAGCACACAGGACCAATGCATACAAGGCTGCATATAGGAAATATGAATTGCAATGAAAAATTTAGCATGTAGACCAAGAGCGGTAGCTGACAAGGTTGCATACAAAATAACAAAACAGCCAAATAAAGTTTATTTTTATACCAATACATAGTAAACATTTTTTAAGTTGTGGAATGATATACTAATGCAGCTTACATGCATTGTATGCGCAGAGTACCTGTCAGTATGCACTCTGGAGCGACACCACGCATGCATCTTTTGAATGTACTGAAAACCCACTCGAAGGTTTCAGTGGTTTCATCGCCCAGCAAAGCAAATCCAAAGATCGTGCATTGTAGGTGATGATTAGCACCCACAAACATTGCCAGTGGTTTGTCATAGAGATTTGTCTTGTGTGTTGTATCAAATGTCACTGCATCCCCAAAATCAGCATACTCTCCCTGCTGGCTTGCATAAGACCAGAATATACTAACAATCCTGCCACCCTTATCCAATTGAAAATCTGAGAAGAATTGTGGGTTTTCTTCTTTGCATTCTGTGAAAAAAGTCAGCAGTTTGCCCACATCATTGGCTCGATCTTCTCGCACCTGAGCAGCTCTCCTGTAGTTTAAGAACAATTCAGTGAATATTTATTAGACCTCTAAGCAGGCACATGCTTAGCTCACACTGCATAATATACTGATATGCATAATAACCACCCGATACACTATTGCTACGCACACGTGTGGTATCATGTAAGTTGATGCTAGACTAAGCACACATTTGCTGGAGCTCAGGGCAGATACATCCACAGAGCACACTGCATAAATATCTATGCACAGAATGAATAATAACTAATTCTCAGCAGTAATGTGCCTGAATCTAAAGAATGCATCAGTAAAGAAATTGGCAGCAGGTGGGGTTGACTCACATGTTCTCAAGGTCTCTATTTAACAATGGTATTCGCTCTGGACCCCCAAGCATATCTGCCATATGGTCCAATATGCAATGGTTCTCGACACGGCTTTGTTGCAAACCTCCAATGTATTGCAGGTACGTGGGGTCTTTTTCCTTGTTGCAATGGAAGTGCTTTGTCACAGACGGCGAGGGATTAAGCTTATGGTTGTGGTTCAGGTTAGCAAGATCAATGACCACACATTGGAGGGAACCATCCTCAAAAAACCTTCCTCAACTTGAGCCCGCACCTGCCAGCCCACTCGCTTTGATGTCTTCTTACGCGTACGCTTCCCGTCCTTCGCTTGGGGCTTGCACTTGCCTTCACGTACACGCTTCATCCATTTGATTCTCCCATTGCCCTTGCCACGGTACAACTTGATTCCAAAACCAGCCGCTTCAAAGATAGTCTCGTAGAATTCCTTCACAAAGAATTGTAGGGAATTGCGTACCTTCTTCGGGATCATTTCGTCATTCATGCCAAAGAAACTACAAAAATACAAGAAACAAGAACACGTCAAAAACATGAAGTTATTAACTAGATCAGTAGCTAATATGTAGTTACAAGTAGACATTGAAACAAGAAAAAATATATTATGCACTGTCTTAGACATGGATATGCAGTTTTTTATTTTTAGTATGCACTGTACAAAACATGCATATGCACTGTCAAAATCGTGCATACAAAAAAATTCATATGCAGTCTTTTTTTTGTGCTTTAATTTTTGCACAATGATGCATATTATGTGTGGAATAATTATGCCATGCAGTTCTGAAGGCATAAAACAACTCATATTGCATACCAACCAGACATGAAGCATATCCCTAAAAAAATAAATAATTATGCTCATGAAAAAGCCTTCGTTCGTGTGCATAAAAATATATTTACATAAAACTAACTCAGAAAGAACATTGATTATGCAGGGACCTTACACAGAGCGCATAAAATTTAATAAGAGAGTGCATGTAGTATGTGCATAAATACCGAGGACGCTGCCCACACGAGGCATACACTGGTGAACAGTATTTTGCATAAAAACATAATTCCATGTGCATAAAAATTATCCCATGTGGTATATGATTATGTTTTTTGCTGATAACGTGGCCCTATATGCTGTTCCGGCATGGATTTGCATGTAAGGGACCAACAAATTCGTAGCCACAGAAAGAAAGAGAAAAGGTGAAGTTTTTATGCAGGTACACTCATGTGGGTGTGGATCTCTTCGCCGGCGGGGTGTTGACATCGCTTGACCTAGCAACCCGAACCTCCGACGGCCACAAGCTACCATGCACGGCCGCAAAGCAGATTATCGGTGAGGTTGGGGTCGCCTAGCGCACGGCTACGGATCGGCGTGACATACGACGGCACCGTCTGTGACGCCGGCGCCACCGCTCCACTTGATGTCGCACCCCAGGACTCGTATCCAGTTGCCAAAGCGTCTACGTGCAGTGGACGGCGATGGAAATCTAAGGCGGGGGCATCGGGCGTCGGAAGACTGTGCGCCATCGGTAGACCACCCGCCGTCGGTACACCGACGGCCGTCGGTAGCTCGCTGCCCATATGTAGACCGCCCACCGCCCGTAGACCGCCGGCCGTTGGTAGACCGCCGCCGTCGGTAGACCGCGGGGCTTTCGCGCCCGCCTGGCGCGTTGCGAGGCATAGCCTCGGGGGGTTTAGATTGTCCAGGGGTTGGAAATTGGGAGACCGCTCGGCTACCATGGGTGTTATATTGGGTCCACAGAATGTCCGGTCTGATCCGTCGCGGATCCCAAAACCACTCATGGCTTCACCCTTCGAATTTTTGTCCCTGGCGTAATGTCGTATGCAATCACTATGCAGCCGCCAATACGAACCACCCAAAGCTCATGGAAATGATCTTTAGTAATTTCAAAAGCACGCATATGAAACCGGTTTTGGCGTATGCAACCACCATCTCCGTTTGCACTTGTAACATTGTCGTATGCAACATCTCCAAATCGTGTAGCCCATGTATGCAATATCTTTAAAATTGTGTATGCAACATCTTCAAATTGGTTTTGCCGTATGCAACCTCCATGTAGCCCATATTGCATATGAAGAAATCTTGAAACCGTGCATATGAACCTGAGTTACCATGAAGGTTAGCAGCCTTCCTTCTAAACATTGAAACCATGGTTTTTCAAACATGCATATGTAATTTTGAATCATGCATAGTGGGACCCTGTATAGGTAATTCTGGACAAGAAATTATATAGTCGTCATGAAACCATGCATAAAACCATGCATAAAAACCATGCATAAAACCATGCATAAATAAGGTTCCTATGCATGGTTTGAAGATGTGCACTTTAAACCATGCTTAGGTTTCTGCGCATACGAACATGAGTTACATCTTCAAACCATGCATAGGAACCTGAGTTCCCACGAATGTTAGTAGGCCGTCGTAAATCGTGCATTTTCGAATCATGCACATAGGAACTCCGATGAAACTTTAACTACACAGTGGACCGTGCATATGTTATTTACGAAACATGCATCCAACCCCGTATAGGAAGTTGTTAACACGATATTATATAGTAAGCTTGGTACCATGCATAGAAAACTCGAGTTGCATTATTCAACTATGCATAAGAACTTGTGTTGCATTTCGAAACATGCATAGGAAACCGTGTTGGATACAAACCTGCATTTGTTTTCACGAGGCCATGCATAGTACCTGTGTTTTTATGCATAAGAACCTTTATTTTGTCGATACAAACCCGCATTTGTTTCATGATACAAACCTCGCATTTATACAAGCCATGCATATAAAACCGAGTTGCATTTTTCTAATATGCATAAGAAGCCGTGTTACATTCAAAAACCGTGTTAGATACAAATAAGCATTTGTTTCATGATTTTTATTCAAAGCATTATGCATCTTGAAAGCAGCTTTTATGCAATATTGGTCCGAATTTCACGTTCCCCAAAGTTGTCTACCGGCGCCACCGTACGACCACACGCCGCCACCACGCGTGTCCGTACGCCGACGCTGTGTGCGTGGATCTTGCGCGGGGTGGGGGATCACATGGGGCGTGACGCCTGGGTGGCGCCGGGGATCACGCGTGGGGACGCTCCGCGGGGTGACGCGCCGCCTCGGCCCGGAAAATGGTCAGGGCTTCTAATACCTATTGGAAGCCTTGGGCTCCCAATAATGGACCCTTATATATATATGTCAAGTATGCAAGCATACATAGAGTATGTGGTCACACTTATTTTATACAAGACATGCTAGTGGCATTTTCATAATATATTAAAAAGTATGGGTTCTCCCCGAAATTTTTTCGTAAAAAGATTTAGAGTATCTTAAGATTAGATATACACATACTCAAAGTGATAAACAAAAGATCAACACATACCTAAGCGTGGGTTTTTTAGAAAGAATTACTCCCGGTAGTGATGGGAAATGACCCTATATATATATATATATATATATGTATTTATTATATCGGCGCCCAGGGCTTCCAATATCTAATGGGAAGCCCTGGCCAAACCAGCTGGTCCGGTTCCACCAGCTGCCCCACCAGCCCAACAACGCGCCGGCCCAGTGGCCCATCAGGCCCATCTCCACGGTCCACGTATATATACACTCCCAAACCCTAATCCTCTCCCACCCACCCCACCCCCACCGTCCTGCCCAGGCCCAGGCCCAGCCCCGCCGCCGGCCTGCCGAGGCTCCCGCCCTGGCGGCGTCCTCCCTAGACCCCATCACCGGCGCCGCCCCACCACCCCGGCGGTCACGGCCTCCCCCACCATTCGCGGCGAGATCCACGGAGTGGACGGTGCTCCATCCTGCGAGATCCATGGAGGCAGCGGCGGCTCCTGCCCTCACCTCCGGCGGCTTGACCTGCGACGGCGCGGCCCTCCTCTCCCTCACCGATGTCGGCGTCCCCTCCTCCGAGCTACGACGGCGCCCCCTTCGAACTGCGACGGCGCCGCCAGGGGTCCGCGGCCCCGTCCCTCCACCGGAAGTCACGGCTGCGGCTCCACGCGCGCCATGGGGCTCCACGACCCCAGCCCTCCTCGCTGCCCTCCCTTCGTCGTTAGCACCTTTGCCCGTCCCTCCTCCAACTTCGACGGCGCGGCCCCGCACTCCCCAACCGGCGCGGCGCGGCCCCTCCTTTGTCGGAGCAGCGGCGGCACGGGCCCGTCCCCACCGGCGACGGAGCGGCCCCGCTGGTCCTCGATCTACGGCGACGGCGACGGCGCGGCCCCGCTAGTCCCCGATCTGCCACCCCGTGCCAAAGGTGTCCACGACGCCGTCCCATCCAGCCTGCGGCGGCTCCCCTTCTCCACCTAGGCGGCCGCGCCGTCCCAGATCAGCCGCGTCGCGGCACTCATCACATCCCGGCGGCGCTGCTCCTCCCCAACCGCGTGGTGCTGCTCCGTCCCGTCCCGAGCATGGGTGGCGCGGCCCCTAGGTCGAGCCCCCCTGATCCCAGCGGCGCTTCCTGTCCCGAGCAGAAGGGGCCTCGGTGGCGGTGCACCCAGCCCCAACGGCTTCCCCACCTTCCCGACAAGATCCATGGAGGCGATGGCACCTTCCCCGCGCTTGACTTCCTACCCCACCGGCCGCGTTGCTCTGCTGTAGGGCCTCGCGCATGTGCTAAGGTGAGATTTTTATGCATTTTGTGCACAGTTTATATGCCATATGCATGTACTTTTTTTGGCTCTGATTCGATGTTGGCACAGTGGGTTTGGCTGAGTAAGATGGGTTCCTGGTTGATGCTCTCGCCCCTTCCCAGCGGCTTGATGTTCCTTGGACCGGCAGCCTCTGGTATTTGTGACGGCAGCTGCCCGACCCATCTCTCCTCGTCGCCTCATCCAGGTAGCCCCTCCATCGTCTCCCCTCGTCGTCCATGGTCCTTGCTAAGCCACTAAAAAGGATTTTATGCAACGTGTGTGATCCTCCTTGCAGATTGATCTCATGATGCTCCTTGCCAAGCAGATCGACGATGCGCTGCAAGCTCGTGCCCTCCCGGAGCAGTGCCTGGACGTGCTTGGGCCAACGGGGCCAGCCGGGGGGCTGCTAGGAGCCCTTCTCCGGTGCCCACTTCGCCATCTCGAGGTCCCGACGGCCTTCTTCACCACCCCCCGGCGGCCAGCCCTGTTACTGCCCTGATCTGTGACGGCACGACCCCAATCTGTGATGTCGTGGCCCCGATTTGCTATGGCACGACAAGCTCAGGTTTTTGTGCATGTTATTTTCATGTTTTCTGATTTTTATGCACTGTTAAGACATTTTACATACATAGTTAATACACTACATATGCTTTCTGGGACAGCCCATATGCCTTTTCATCTGGTGTGCATTTTTGGCAGCTAATAGGAGTGGAGAACAGAACCTAATTGTTGTGGTGATGCATTCTGTGCACATGGCGCACTATGCCTGGGATCTATGCATGCTGAGCATTTTTTTGTGTGGGAGATGTCGGTGTGATTGGCTCCCTATTGGTTGCAGGTGGCAACAGGAGCAGCCGTAGTGAGCATGTTGCTTTTTAGACTATATATATGGATGTTTATATGCTCCTTCGTCTTAATTTCAATGCTTCATGTTTGACAGTCTACAATGGTGCCTCTGTTATTAGTTTTTAAGCTCTTTATTTAAGCATGGTTTTGTCAACATGTTCACTGCTGAGAGATGATTTTTATGTCATTTCTTAACACTTTTCATGCGTTCTGAACCATATTTTTATGCCTATCATCGATATAATATGATACAATTGTAATCTTAATTTTTGAATGCAAAGAAGTTTGAATCTTCTTTTTTCTGGATGCGCAGGAATTATAGTGGTCACTAGCATCAAGCTGGATGATGGTCTACAACGGCGCCTTTGTTCTCGTGTGCGTCCTTGAGGTAATAGGTAACATGCATAGGAGGTCTAATGTGAGAGGCCCACATTTCTATAAGATTTTTATGCATAGGTGCCCATGGTGAGAACATTGCTTTGTAGCTCCAGCTGCTCACCATGGCAAAGTAGGTGCATGGAGGTTTGCTATCTGCGCCTCAGATCCGCACCTCCGTCCGTCCCGCTTCGTCGCGACCCAGGCCCTACGACACGCGTGACGCCGTACATCCAGCCCGACCTCACCGCGCTACCCTTCCCCGTGACGGTGATGGCACGACCACCAACTCGAACGGCAGGCCCTTCGCCCCTCCTAGTGCTGCTATCTGTATACTGCTGCATCCATCCCTGCCCTCGACATGTGCTCTGGTGAGTTGCCCAGACGTAGATGCAATTCCTATATTAGTGCTCATCAGCCTCAGATGCAATTTGATTACTTCAATTGGAGCACACTGATGTCAACATAGATGTTGTGTTTGTCTATTGAACTTCTCAATTATTTCCCTATTGGTTGTTTTGCTGAAAGAAAGTGCTATTGTTGTCAGGAGTTATGAAATTGGGCTCACAGTAGTACTAGCTTATACTTGAAATACTAATCTATTAGCTATCAAAGTCTACATATGCAAATACCGTGAGTGGATTCATATAGGGAGTTCAGATAATACAATACGGAAGCAACTGAAATTAATGAATCTTGCAAATTCAAATGCAACTGGACTACTTAGTAATTTCAGTTCATTCAGAAATGTAAGTTCAATTGAAATGGCCCATTTTTTTGTCTATTTTTTATGGGGTATTTGCTTGTCTTAGAATTTCTGTTTATGTTTTTATAGAGATATCAAGCATGTTATCCTATAAACTATTTGAAGGACTTTGTTTTTGTGGGGTATTATAATCCTTTGGACTTTATCTAAACCAGTCAAGTGCAATTCAGAATTTGGTCATGAGATGCAGCTAGCAGGTAGCAGCTTCTTTTTTAATTGTTGCCATATCAAGTGCCTACTCCCTGTGCACGCCTGCCTACTAGTAGCTGGTGTGGTGCTCACTATGTCACCATCCCAGGTCCTCCTCCAAGATATAGGCACTCGCTGATCTTGCCTTTATAACAGTCTAGGTTTGATCCAGTAGAGACATGAGAAAAAAAACACATATAAGTTTATATGCGTATTGACTATTGAATGATGTTGTTTGTTTAGAGAGACTTTTATGCATTTGTGTACCAATTGCCCATGGATTGTCGAGAGACATTTTATGTATATTTCTACTTGACAGCCATGCATAAAACATTTTTGTTAGAACATTTATATGCTTGTTAGAACATTTTGGCAATTATGTGCATGCTCAACTCTGTGTTTTATGTTTATTTCAGTGCATTTGACCTATTCTAGCTTCCGGATTCATTCCGTGCAAAAGCCGATGTGAGTAATAAAACATTTTTCCCTTCCTACTAGTAGTTTTCTGGTGGTGGCATATGTCTACCATGCACACATGATTTGAATTGCAGTATGTAGCTTCCTAGTTTTTGCTCATACAAAAGCATGTTTTTACGCCTTTGTTGGATTCTAAACTTTTTATGCAGTGTATGAACAGGTGGTTTGCATTAAATTCATTTTTTTAATACATTGTGAGTGTAGAAATTCATTTTTACACATGCTATTTCGGGTTCTATGCATTGTTCCTCTATTGATTATACGTCTCGAAAATGAGAATAATGGTATGGGCTGTTTGTTATGCATAGGCATGCTTGCATGCTTTTCTTTTGTTGCCATAAGTTTTATTTGTATAATTAAATTTACATTTTGCACAAGTGGGAGGCAAGGCATGCTTGCATGCCTTTCTTTTGTTGCCATAAGTTTTATTTGTATACTAAAATGTGTTTTTATGCCTTCTTTTTGGTGTTGTACGGTTTCTGTGTGTACTAAAACATGGTTTCATCTTTGTTCGGATGTAGGATGTTTGGTAGGATTCCTCTCCATTTGGTGCAAAAGGTCAATGGTGGCTTAGACATGGGACATGGCTCGTGATGTCCACAACTTCCTCGGCTTTGCGGTTGTGACGTCGTGTGATCTTGATGTAATTGATGGGTTAATGTAACCTCAATTGGTTTTCAAAGTTTTGGTTGAATGAGTTTATATGCGTGTTATGAGTTAGGACCCAAGCCTAGTGTGTAGTGTTTCGTTGGAACCATTATGTAACCATTTATGCATTGTTTGTATTCCTGTTTATACATTGTTGAGTATAATTGTATGCATGGTTGGAGCAATCTTCTATGAATTGTTAGAACACTTCGACATACATTCTGTGCTTTTAAATGATTCAACACACTATTATATGCAATGTTGCTATCAAAAATTTCAGATTATGGGGAAGACTTTACGCAAGGTTGCTATCAAAAATTGCTCTAAGCACCTTGACAAGTGATTCTGTGCATTCAACCACTAACTTTAATGCATTGTTGGCACAAAATACTTTTGTACGCTTCTTAATCAGTGATTTTATGCATCTAATCGATCATCCTGTGGCATGATTCAAATTCAAATTCATAAAAATATTTTTTATTCATCCAACCAAAATCTTTTATGCAACGTCGTCGGTAAAAACTTTTGTATACACCTTCACCAGTGATTTATGCATGGAAACAGTTATCACATGACTTATTCAAATTTCAACTTTATGAATTTTAAAATTTTTTCATAAATATAGTCACAATGGATCTTGAATCATGCACAAAAATATCACGAGTTCAATGGTGAAAACCGTTTTGAATCGGATGTTTCGTGCACAAAAATCTATATAGGGTGCCGAATAGCTTATTTGAAGCCCAAATAATTACCACCCACCCACCCACCCAACCAGCCAGCCACCCACCCACATGCAGGCGCCTGACGCGCAGACGCCGACTCAAAAGACGACGCATACAAACATAGCTCAGAGTGCGTACAGACTTTTTTGTCGCGACAGTGCATATAAACCAGTTGTTCGAGTGCACCGAGTGCATACAATCCAGTTCTACGATGCATATAAACCTCCCCGTGAGCAGAGCTTCCACCAAGCAGGGCTGACACAATCTGACACGGCTGACACAAGCTGACATGCAGGCATCCACTCGAATTTCTTTCGTTTTTTTCGCAATAATTCCTAAACGAAGCCTCCGATTTGAAAACGGTTTTCACCATTGAACTCGTCACATTTTTGCGCACGATTCAAGATCCATTGTGAATATATTTTTTGAAATTTTTTGAAATTCATAAAATTTGCACATTATGATATAGATTTATATGCGTCCGTCTGTGCATACAGTCCTGTCAGAGTGTGCATATAAAATGTACACGATCTCTTCTCTAAAATTTGAAATTTGAAATTTGAATCGTGCCACGTGATGACCATTTGGAAGCATATATTCATTAATCGAGATGCATACAAGCATTTAAGTGCCGACTTTGCATACAAATCAGTGGTTGAATGAATAAAAATGTATTTTGCTACCACATAAAAACCTCTACAGTAAAAAAAATTTACATAACACAACTGTGATTGCCTCCACCAACAGTGTGTTTCCCATTGTCTGATGTATAACGAACATGAGAACATTGCATATAAGGATGGAGACCATTGCATAAAAACATTCAGCTATAATCTCATCTTGCCGAAAATTTGAAACTTGATAAAGAAGCATGTGATGGACAATTACAAAGATGTAGATATTCTGATCTTCTCCAAAATTTACTATGCATACAAACGTAGTGCTTCGTTGAGCAAACTATATACAATTACATAAAAGCCTCTAAAGGCGAGCGACACTCAAAATGATCATACAACAATGTATACAGATTTATTGTAACAATGTATAGGAGCATTGTTGTAGCCGATTTGGAAGGATCACCATGCAGACAGAGCGTCCGAGCATTTTCTGCATAAAATTTTAACAAATAAAGCATAAAAAAGTTAACTAAGGAAATGTATAAATAACAACAGAAAAGTGCGTACAGCCCCAATCATAGTTAAAATGCTCCCAAAATAGAAACTATTAGAAGAACAAAGTGCATACGAACCAATCGTAGTCATTTTTGAGACATATAATTAACAAACAAAGGCATACGAAACAAATAAAATCTAATTAACTTTGCATGGAAGCATACAAACAAAGGTATTGCAAGGTGTGCATAAAAAACACTAGCAACAATGAATAATGCTAGAACAATAATACACATCGATGCATAGACATTGAACCGCATATTGCATACAAATCACCAACATTGAGCCGGATCATGTTTTTATGCATATTAACAAAAACAGTACCGTTCGCTGTGTAGAATCCAAGAAATAGCAGATAATTGCCGAGACAATGCATTAAAGGTCGCGGGTATAAATGCATAAAAACCTTGCTCCTGCAGGAAAAAGGATGCATACAAGCCTCCTCTGTCGGGCATACAGACCTCACAGGCCTCGCTAGTCTCACAAACCATGCATACAAGAAGCTCATCAAAACATACTATGAAGTAATGCATAAAAATAAGATCCACAGATGCATAATTCTAAAAACACATGAAGCATATATACATCCAGATACGACACCTTCAACTAGACAAAAACGTGGGGCACGGTGCATATAAACTTGTACACAGGAAGCATAAAAATTCTGGGCATAGCCTATCAAAATAGAAAAAAGGACTTTTATGCACAATCGAAGCAGTCCCTATGTTACTGCAACACAAACTGATATGCATACAATTTCACCTTGCATATAAACTGATGTCAATTGTCATATAAACCACGATGCGTATAAAATCGTTGTCTAGCGTGCATACAAAACGCTCTCAATCAAGCATACAAACACCAATGCAAATAAAACCACAATGCATATATACCGTGCATACAGGGAGGTCGGAGCAAGGGCGCCGAGCGTGGTGGTAGAGGGGCAGCGCCGCGCCACCGCTACCTTGGGAGGTACGGTGGAGCAGCAAGCCGGCAAACTGCATCCCTACAAATCCACATCTAACAAATTGAATCAAATCGAGAAGACACCAGGTTTGTATGCACTGTATAGAAGAAAATGCAGCGCAGTAGGGGAGGTTTGTATGCACGTAAAATCAACGCAAGCCGAGGCCTCACCATCGCGGATGCCGCGAGAAGGGACAAGGCGCCGGCCGCCGATCATGCATCGCCGGAGTCCCGACTAGGTGCTCCGATCCGCGGAGGAGGGACGCACGCAGCCCGATCTGCTGGAGGAGAGGCCGTCACGCGCGCACCACTGCGGAGGGTCGAGGGTCGCGGGGGGAAGAGCGCCGCACGCTGTCGCACGCTCGCCCGGCCAGGTGCTCCGCCGGCACCATGGTGAGGGCGACGGGGTGCCGGCCAGGTGCTCCATGGCCGCCGTGCGCCTCCAGGAGCGGAGAGGACACGCGCGGTAGTGCCCAGCCAGTGGAGGGGCGCCGCCGCCGCCGCGAGATCCAGCGGCGGGCGCTCATCGCGAGCGGGGCCGGAGAAGGGACGCGCAGATCGGGGCCTCTGGCCGCCGGGAACGCGGAGGAAGCCCGCGCCGTCGCAGATCGGCGGAGGACGGCGCCGCGCCGTCGCCGGTGGTGGAGGGCGGAGTGGATGGAGCAGCGCCGCCGAGTGAGGGAGCCTCGCCATCACCGCAGTGGAGGACCGGGGGCGCGCCGCCGCGTCACCGTTGGTGCTTGGAGTCGGCGGGCCTCAGGGCGCGCCGCCATGGTGCTCGGAGCCGCGGGGCCTCGGTGCCGCGCCGCCGTCTGTGCTCGAAGCCGCCGAATCCAGGTGGGGGAGAGGTCGGCGCCGCCGTGAATCGAAGATGGACGGTCGGCGCCGCAGTGGATCGGGATTCGGGAAGGGGCGGCGCGCGGCGTCGCTGCATGGGGAAGAGCAGGGGCCGCCACCGCGTGTTGGGGAAGAGACGGCCGCACCGCGCGACCGCTGGTGGTGGAGGTCGGGTGGCCGCCGCCGCTGCTCGATGTGGGCACGGGGCCGCGCCGCGACGCTTCTTGAGGAGCAGGGCCGCGTCGCTAGGGGTGGGGGGAGGCGCGGGGCCACGCGAAGCTACTGCGCCGTCGAGCTCCCGGGCGCCGCCGCTGCTGGTGGTGAGGAGCATCTCCGGCGAGGGAGGTGCGCCGCCGGCCTTTTGGGAGGCAGTGCCATCCAGGAGTGGCGTCGTTGTGGGTGGGTGAGTGGTGACGGGGCTGGTGGGGAAATTAGGGTTGGGGAGGAGTATATATTCGGCCCAGGCAGATGGGCCTAGTGGGCCGGCCAGCGGGCTTTTGGGCTACTGGGTAGCTAGTTGGGTGGAACCAGCTGCCTGCAATTCGGGTTGGGGCTTCCCCTATCTTATAGGAAGCCCATGGCTTCCTATAGGCTTCCTATATATATATATATATATATATATATATATATATATATATATATATATATATATATATATATATATATATATATAATCTCTATTCATAAGCCTGCGCTGTATATATTATATACAACCCCGGCGGAGCGCCGCCCACCACCGGTGATCTCCACTAACAAATCCCGTAAGAATAATTTTTCTTACCAATTTTTTTCTTTCCACCAAGCTCACTTCCCGCAACAGTAAATATTCTTCCCACCCCCTACAACCGGAATTCTCGGTAGATACATTGGATCCCCGTATAAATTGTCTAAAGCCCATTTTTTTATTCATTTATCCTCCCCAGTTCATTTTCTTCCATCCGCGTCTCAGGCAGAAGGTGGGCGTACTCGCGGCGGCGCCTCCTCCCCCACGATCGCAACCTCCGCTCCTCACCGGCGGCGGCGAGGTTCCCCATCCCCCGTGGTGGTAACGGCGGCCACTTCCCCTACCGGATCTGGGCTAAAGCGGCGGCGGCGGCTCTCCTCGGCAGCGGCGGAAGGCGCCCTTTCTTCTCCACCGGCGGCGGAGCATCCTTCC
This sequence comes from Themeda triandra, assembly GCA_018135685.1. Lineage (NCBI taxonomy): Eukaryota > Viridiplantae > Streptophyta > Magnoliopsida > Poales > Poaceae > Themeda > Themeda triandra. The sequence continues at coordinate 24,544 of JAENPR010001445.1, read as the reverse complement.
CCATGGCGGCGGCAAGCCCTCCTCACTCCGGCTACACAGCAATGCCCGTGCTCATGGAGCCCCATAGCAGCGCCATGGCCCTCCCCGTCGCTGCGCCGTCAGCCCGTGCTGTAGGCGCCCCTGCCGGCGGCAGCGGCCCGACGGTGCTGTCCACCTGCGTGGAGGGCACCCACGGCGGCGCGCGTGGCCAGCTTCGCGAGGTGGGCGCCCTGCTCGACGTCCCCCAGCGGCGGTAGCGGCCAACAACTTCCAGCCGGCAGCGGATCCATGGAGTTTGGTTGTTTCTAATTCATGGCGGTGGTGGAAAAACCAGTACACCATGGCCTCCCCTCGATGTAAGGCAGCAACCTCGTCATCCCACCGTCGGCTCTCTCGTTTCTCTCTTTTTCTCTCACTTCAGATTCAGATCGACCGGAGCTTCCCAGCCGCGACGGCGGCGCTCTGCGCGTTCGACGGTGGCCTCGGAGGCACCCCTGCTCCAACCCCCACCGGCGGGCGGCAGTTCTGCTCTGAACCCCACCGACTGCGGCCCTCACCTCCAACTCCCGGTACGAGTTGTGGCAGCGACCCAGCCTGCCCTCGTCTCCACCGGCATGCTTCTCCATGCAGCCCGTTCTCTCTCGTCCGATGGAAAAGCGGCGACGCATGGTGGAGATAATTAAGGTTTGAGTTTTTTTCCTTTCTGATATTCTTTATTTATTTTTTATAACACTTTTTTGATGCTTCTAGCAGGTCTCTGACACACGTCGTGGGCGGGTTCCTGATGCATCACGGCATCTATTCGACCGCTGCAGCGCATGCACCTGGACGAAAATCTGAGCCTGTGTAGCGTAGACATGCAGTTGGATTCGATTCATTTTTTTAGTTTAATTTTGATTGATTTTTTGTAGAAAGTGATGATCTTGCTAATGATTTTTATGTATACTATATAAAGAAGTAAAGATACCAGTTTGCACCAAAGTTATGGTTCTCGTCATTAGCTCAATTTGGTTCAGTCATACGTCGCGGTTTGCAAAAGAACCCTATCAGAGGGAATTACTACCAAAGATAACGTCGAGAAGTAGGAATTACTACCAAAGATAACGTCGAGAAGTAGTAAGAGAAAAGATGTTTTAGTGTTAGATTTGAATCTCAAGTAATTATAAGCATTTATGGATAATTGAGACAAAGCAAATCATTAACTTCCTTAATGAGGACTTTATTACTATTAGTTAGGAGAAAAATATGATCCTTGCGTATTCACCAATAGTTAGGAATAAACAAATCATTAGCTTTTCCTGAGTTATTGGCACTTATGGTTTAATCGAGGAAAAAATATTCCTATTAATTGACATTTACGGTTAATTGAGGACGGAAATTTCTTTCCAAACTTAGAAGTTTAGTTAGTGGAGGACGAAAAAATGTTTTCTACAGCCATCGTGCAAATCATTTGCTTTTCCTAAATTATTGACATTTATGGTTAGTCGAGGAAAATTTCTTCCTAAGCTTTGACATTTACAGTTAATTGAGGAAGGAAATTTCTTTCTAAAGTTAGACATTTACGGTTAATCAAGGTCGAAAAAATGCTTCTTAGCTTAGCTTTTTCTAAAGTTAGACTTTTACGGTTAATCAAGGTCCAAAAAATGCTTCTTAGCTTAGCTTTTCCTTAATTATTTGGATTTATTGTTAACCGAGGACAAAAGTTTCATTCTAAGGTTAGGCATTTACGGTTAATGTAGGATGAAAATTTCTTTAAAAGTTTAGGTGTACTAGTAGTAATTTAATTCTTAAAAAAGAGTACTAGTAATTAAAATAAGAAACAAATAGGTGACCGCCTGGATATGCATGCATTGAGAAGTTGTGAGAGTGCATGTGCTTAAAAGATGCTAACATGCATCTTTTTTAAAAAAATAAATAGATGGAGAAAAAATCAAGACAAAAAAATCACTTGTTTGTAGCAATCCATAAAATTATGTGTAATTTACGCATAAATTTTAGGTAACATAGTGTTCACTAGAAAATTCTGTGAAATAAATAAGAAAAATGAACGCACATGTACACAACCACCAGCAACTTTGATTACGGTTTAGGATCTCCCCATTATGGTTGTGGACGGTTGTGGAAGGAAAGGTTGTGGACGGTTGTGGAAGGAAAGGCTGCATGCTGTCGGCTGGTCCCAGCGAGATTCCCGCCTGCCCTCTATCAGGGCAGGTACATTGCTACACATAAAGACGGCCTCATACGCCGCCTCATGCCACACATAAGTATTTTTGATTTACGACGTGGAAAAGAGAGTGAGAGAGAATGAGGTAGTTGCTTCGCGAAACAACCACCTCTACGAGCTAAAATTTCTGACTATGAGACAACTATTTTACCATCAGTATGGGTTGTTATTACGCACCTCACAATCCTATTTTTACTCTCCCCATAAATTAAGAATTAAGAGTTCTTACGAGACAACTTAAAACGACAATCATCATGCATATACCATTACAAGCTGCCTTAAATTACGCTAAACTTTATGAGACAAGTTATGAGATGACACCAATGTACCTGCCCTCACGGTTGTGGACGGTTGTCGGCAGAAAGGCATGCATGCATTATAGTTGAGGCATGATGCAGGGAATTAAAGTCATAGAACAAGTTATTACGGCTAATATAATGAATTATTAGGGCTACAAAAAATCAAAGAAAAGAAAGCATGTGGTAGAATACTTTTATTTCAAAAAAAGAAATATTTTTTTATTGGCCGACATGCAATGGAGGATTTGGATCTGCGGTCAATAGACAGAGATGGTAAGAATATTTTTGTTCTAAAAATTTGAAATACCATTTTATTGTTAACGTATTTGCCGACATGCTAAGGAGGATAATAAATCACATCAGTCTGACACAACATCAAATCAGCCTACTATTACTTTTACGGTTAATGCAAGCACCGTCCTCCACTACTAATAAAATAGTGTAGCTACTTATAAGAAATATTGCTAATAAAAATTATTACCAAGTATTACTACTTATTAGTAATAAAAAATGAGTAAATGGAGGAGCTGCATGCACAACCAAATCTATTAATCGTAGGCAGCTATTTGCTTTTGTCACGTAGATGTAGTACTACCAGTACAAAAACTACTACTAGAATATTTCGTTTTGTCACGTAGATGATATGAGTAGTAATAATATTTATTACTAATGCGATTTAAAATACTACCAAATAAAGAAAAAATTAAATTACAACCCAAATACTATGACAAAGCGATGCAAGTAAAAATACTACCTAATTAAGAAAGTAAAAAATATTACCAGTTGAATCACGGTTCAAATGGTGTGGAGAGGATAATCTTACAGTTGCACATATGCATGCCGTCGTCTACGTGAGGAAAAGTTTTATGGCATTAATGACAGCATGCAGGCAAGGGAAGGAAAGTCAATCGCACTGTACGGTGTCTCTCTACGGCAGCTTTTGCGGGACCATGTTTACTGTTAAGGGTCAAGACATGCAGTAACTTTATTGTTGCGGAGCGCACCGCCGGAGCTGCTGCTTTCCGGTCTGACAACCGCCGGTGATGAGAAGGGAAACTTGTTTCTACGATGATCGTCATGGATCCTACTAACTGGTCCTTTTAGTAGTTACTTTTCCTCCCAAAAAATGACCTAATTAATAAAAAAATTCACCTTGTCATGCATCTGGATGACTCCGAAAATCAACCTTTTACTACTAACTTGTGTTTTTAGTAATTACATTTACTCTCAAATGATCCAATTAGCAGTTAAACTCACCTTGATGTATATGAGTGAAACGGTCTTTTATTACTAATATCAACATTCGAGCGAAAATACAGTTTTACTAGTGATAGTACCATCCGAGACTAAATATCTTGGCCTGGACATGTCGCATAAAAAAAAGGGACCCTTTATATGACTGTCGACAGATTTTTCAAGCAAAAATCTGTCAGCTTTTGGGCAAATCAACAAACAACACGTCACCAACAAAAAAAGTGACAGATTTACAATACAAAAATCTGTCAAATTTTTAATATCCGGCAGAGTAGATCCAAAACCCAATACAGTCCAAACCCATTAACACTTTGCCCTTTCTCGGGTGCCGTTGTTCATTTGCTCGCACGCCCATGCCTCCAGTGCCCGGTGGGTTAGCTCGATCTCGTCGCTCGCCTTTCTTTGGTGCCATTGTTCATTTGCTCGCACGCCTGCCCGATTCGATCGGGCCGCCCGCCCTTTCTCAAGTGCCATTGTTCATTTGCTCGCACGCCCATGCCTCCTAGTGCTCAAGGTCACTGAACTCGCTACCACGGGTCTCCTCAATGTTGTTGTCCCACAACTTTCGCAGCACCCGGGGACTACAAATCAAAAGGCACAACCACACGTATAGAGGCAACAAAATCAATCTAAATACAACAGATTGCCGATAGCGACAACGACAAATGTTTATTCAGCCTTACATCATGAACACTTTCAAATGCCTGGATCATAGTGTTGATGCTGCCGCTGCACTCCACACTATCGATCAACCCTCCATTGCTCATATCAGCAAGTACCTAAAGCATCAACAAAGTTGGATATTATTATGGTCAAGTTTTGCATAAGCGGTAAAAGAACGGACCTCCCGCAATGGCTTGTTGTGGTCTTTTGGGTTCACAAATTCAGTGCACCCCAAACTTCTTAGCTAAAAAATGGGTAAACATGAGCTTACGACTTCACAAAACCAACACAATCAAATGATGTATTTTAGTTCAATTAAAATGATACCTTCTTCGAATCAGCCGGCGTTCGTGTCAACATTAATGATCCTTGATGCTCCAAAGCAATCCTTGCACCTTCCGAAGCCTAGTCGTAAAAATATGCAAGGTTATCGATGCTATATCCTCAACCAAAAGCAAGCACCTAACCAAAGAGAGGATCGGAGAGACATAAGCATCAACAAAATAACCCAAAATACAAAAACACAGGCGTGAATAAAGAAAAGCAACTCTTACCAAAAGACACACATGCACCCACAATCGATGGCCGAGCTAAAAAAATCATATCGGCTCAACTAAACTAAATTGCTAAAATAGCAAAACTATCAACTAATCGCATTTGCTAAAATAGCAAATATGAACAGAACTGAAAGCGGATGCATTTGCGTACGACAGAGACGGGAGACAAAAACAAACTATAAATAAATCTCATCTAGCAAAACAAAAACAGCTATAAATAAATCTCATCTAGCAAATCAAATCTGGAAAAAAGATTGCAACTCACCTCACCAAACAAATGATAATCACCGCAGACACAAGAAAAAGAAGCCCTCAAAATCAAATGCAAATAAACCTCAACTCAACTACATGGACTACAACTCGAAAATCAACTCAAATAAAATCAACTCATGTGGCACCAAATCAACCACAAACAAAACAACAACTACAAACAGCATTCGCCAACAAAAGCATTCAAAGACATAGACAAAGACAACTATAAATACGTCTTATCTAGCAAAACAACTCGAAAAAAAACTCAACTCACCTCAATCAAAATAGCTGCAAATCGACGCAAAAACAACTAAAATGGACAAAACAACTCGAGAAAACAACTCAACTCAACTCAACTAAAATAGCCAAAACAACTAAAATAAACCAAGCAAACAAACAAACTCAGATGGCAAAGCTATAAAATCATCTCAAATCAACTAAACATAACTAAATTGGCCAGGAGTCCAGGACAACCAAACTAAACTCAACTAAATTGGCCATGACAACTAAACACAAATAAGTGACTAAAGTCAACTTCTAAAAATAAAATCTCAAACCCAATCATCTCAACTAACATAGAGAAATAAAAAAACCTCGAAGATCGAGAAGAAGCAAACCACAGAGGACAAAAACAGCACATAAGGGAGCAAACACGCCAAAAAAATATCCTCGCACATATATGATGACAAATATATAACATAGCAACTTTTTAGGGATAAAAGAAACAATAATTGATCTCGTAACAACACATTCGTAGAGGAGTAGCTTAACCACTGAACAAGCACACCAAGCAAAAACCGAGTTCTATAGATCAAGAGCAATCGAGGTCCAAATAGCTAAGCTAACCCAAGTGCAAAAGAAGCAAGCACCATTGCGACAATAAAAGACTTATCGTTCTTTTTTTCATAGTTGATGAGCTATAATCCAACTGGATAAGTTTATGTCACTTACAGTTCAGTTCATCTTTCTTTTACACACATAATAAACAACAAAAGGAATCAATGAATTACCAGGCCACACAAAATACAAAAATCACTAATAAACAAACATCTCTGTATCACTACAGTGTTGCTAATTGATTCAAAGAATGATACTGGCATTTCTAAACAGAATGTTCAAACAATAATCAACATGTTCACACAATCAGCTAATGATTCTCAACATTTCGGAACAAGAATCATAACAAATAATAGTCCGTACATACAACACAGTAGGTTCCATACAATAGGTAAACCAGATAATGCCCTATGTTACCAAGGAAACAGGTCACAATAAATAAAGATAGGTCACAAAAATCATCAGGCCATCGGACAATTACAAACAGAACTAGCATTATCGCCTTGCGGTCCATAAACTCATCATGGCTTCCTTTAGATAAAGTGTACTATATCGATAACACTAGCACTAGCAATGCCATACGGTTTGGTTTACGGCTCCCTAGAAACTCCACATCGAGGTCCTCTAGGCCCCATCTACTCCTCACCGATGTGGCTACTTGAGAATGACCACCCAATATAGGCGTACGACAAAAACATAAACACCATCCAAATCTCTAACCCTAAGAACTCCTCACGTTAGAAGATTTTAGCAATCAAGCAAATCGACACCCGTCACCACATCATGTAGCAAAGATAGGCAAAGCACACTTACGTAAAATTGGGGGAAGCGACGCCCGAGGATCCCGCTCCCGCTCCAACCACCACTCACCGCGACATAGCTCGGCGGCCAACCAAAGTTGGGAAGTAGCGCTCGAGGATTCCTCGCTCCAATCACCTCCCACCATGGCACGCCTCGTCGGACAGCCGCCAAAGAAGCTCCGCCCAACCCACCACCCGTGCACGGCGTCATAGCTCGCGGGACTGCCACCAAAGAAGCTCCGCCCACCCACCGCCGGCGCACGGCGCACAGCCAAGCCGGACCGCCGAAGAATCTCCGCCCCGCTTGCGCACGGCGGCTCAAGGAAAGAGCCCCACCCACAACTCGCCACACCTCGAAGGAACCGCGCCGCGGCAACCTCCGCCCCTGCCCACGCCCCGCGCGCAAAAGCAAAGCGACGGCGAGGACATCGCTGTGCCGCGCTTGGAGCGAGCGATGCGGAGAGGACCAGGAAAGAAACGTGGGCATGGTGGAAGATGAAAAGGGTTCATGGGTTTCGCATGCTAGTTTGCGGACCGTTACGCTTGCTGTACGCCATAAAAGGCCGCACGGATCTTGAAACAACATCAACGGCCTACAATTCGACAGATTTACAGCCAAAAAAACTGGCGACAGATAACTAGCAAAACTCTAAAAAAAATGGTAGTATTTAGTTACGGGAATTATATGTCCAACATGCAACCGCAAAAGAGCTACATGCAACCGCAAAATCGTTTTTGTTAAGGAGATTTCTTGAGTAGTAGTAATACTTATTACCAATACATTTTTTTTTTGAACACATATTACCAATACATTTTTGTTACATAGATGCCATGAGGAGGAGGAGTAGTAATAATAGTTCTTACTAATACGATTCAAAAAAAAGTTGTAGTACGTCCAGCGTAAAAACTATTTTCTTTTTTTTTGGCACGTAGATGCCATGCGGTGGTCCCGGCGAGATTGGTTGCAGCGGGAATTATGGATCATTGGTTGCAGCCGCAGCCTTTGACCGGACAATGTTTATTGTTGTGGTAAGTAAATTAGTAATACATTTACTCTTGCGGATGAGGACTCCAATGTACTGGCGCTGTGACACGGTGGGGGCCAATGGTAATAGTGTTTACTGTTGCGGGATTTGTAGAGGGGGCTCGCCGGATTGGCCTGACACACCGCCGGCGCGTTTGATAATATATACAGCGCTGGGTGGTGAATAGCGCTGCCCTATATATATATATATATATATATATATATATATATATGTATATGTATATATGTATATATATGTATATATGTATATATATATATATATATATATATATATATATGTATATATATATATATATATATATATATATATATATATATATATATATATATATATATATATATATATATATATATATATATATATATATATATATATATATATATATATATATATATATATATATATATATATATATATATATATACTCGTAAGAGTATAATGGAGTTTCCCTATATATGACAGGTTTTCTGTACTCTTAAGAGTATGTACTCCTATCTCTATATCTCTAGATTTAGGGTGTATATGATCGAACGAAGTGTATATACACGAAGTATATGGTCATACTAGAGTACCCAGGGTGTTATATATGTCAAGTATGCATGCATACATTGGGTATATGGTCATACATATTTTATATAGTACAGTAGTGGCATTTTAGTAATATATCAAAAAAATATGTTCCTTTGAAATTTTTTAGCGTAGAAAAAAATGGAGCATCTTAAAATGAGTATATAAACATACTCAAACCGATAAACAAGTATTGACACATACCTAGTATGGTTTTTCTATACTCTCGGGAGTAGTTACTCCCATCTCTAAAAACCCACCTTAGGTATGTGTTGATACTTGTTTATCACTTTGAGTATGTGTATATACTAATACTAAGATACTCTAAATCTTCTTACACGAAAAAATTTCAGGAGAACCCATACTTTTTAATATATTACAAAAATGTCACTTACTGTACTGTATAAAATAAGTATGACCACATACTCTATGTATGCTTGCATACTTGACATATATATATAAGGGTCCCGCTATTGGCAGCCCAAGGCTTCCAATAGGTATTAGAAGCCCCAGCCATTTTCCCGGACCGGGCCAGCGCGTCACCCCACCAGGCGTCCCGCCCACGTGATCCCCCCCGGGCGCCACCCCACTGGCGTCACGCCCCGCGCGGTCCCCCCCCCCCCCGCGCGCGCTTGCCCGTCCACGCACCTGGCGTCAGCGTACGGACACGCGTGGTGGCAGCGTGTGGTCGTACGGTGGGCGCCAGCCGACAACTTTTTGGGGAACGTGAAATTCAGACCAATATTGCATAAAAACTGCTTTCAAGATGCATAATGCTGAATAAAAATCATGAAACAAATACTTGTTTGTATCTAACACAGTTTTGGAATGTAACACAGCTTCTTATGCATATTAGAAAAATGCAACTCGGTTTTATATGCATGGCTTGTATAAATGCAGGTTTGTATCATGAAACAAATGCAGGTTTGTATCTGACAAAATAAAGGTTCTTATGCATAAAAACACAGGTACTATGCATGGCCTCGTGAAAACAAATGCAGGTTTGTATCCAACACAGTTTCCTATGCATGTTTCGAAATGCAACACAAGTTCTTATGCATAGTTGAATAATGCAACTCAGTTTTCTATGCATGGTACCAAGCTTACTATATAATATCGTGTTAACAACTTCCTATGCAGGGTTGGATCTGCATGTTTCGTAAATAACATATGCACGGTCCACTCCGTAGTTAAAGTTTCATCTCGGGTTCCTATGTGCATGATTCGAAAATGCACGATTTACGACGGCCTACTAACATTCGTGGAACTCGGGTTCCTATGCATGGTTTGAAGATGTAACTCATGTTCGTATGCGCAGAAACCTAAGCATGGTTTAAAGTGCACATCTTCAAACCATGCATAGGAACCTTATTTATGCATGGTTTTATGCATGGTTTTTATGCATGGTTTTATGCATGGTTTCATGACGACTATATAATTTCTTGTCCAGAATTACCTATATAGGGTCCCGCTATGCATGATTCAAAATTACATATGCATGTTTGAAAAACCATGGTTTCAATGTTTCCGAAGGCCTGCTAACCTTCATGGTAACTCAGGTTCATATGCACGGTTTCAAGATTTCTTCATATGCAATATGGGCTACATGGAGGTTGCATACGGCAAAACCAATTTGAAGATGTTGCATACACAATTTTAAAGATATTGCATACATGGGCTACACGATTTGGAGATGTTGCATACGACAATGTTACAAGTGCAAATGGAGATGGTGGTTGCATACGCCAAAACCGGTTTCATATGCGTGCTTTTGAAATTACTAAAGATCATTTCCATGAGCTTTGGGTGGTTCGTATTGGCAGCCTGCATAGTGATTGCATACGACATTCTGTGGGGACAAAAATTCGAAGGGGTGCAGCCATGAGTGGTTTTGGGATCCGCGACGGATCAGACCAGACATTCTGTGGACCCAATATAACACCCATGGTAGCCGAGCGGTCTCCCAATTTCCAACCCCTGGACAATCTAAACCCCCCGAGGCTATGCCTCGCAACGCGCCGCCGGGCGGCGCTGAAGGCCGCGGTCTACCGACGGCCGGCGGTCTACCAACGACCGGCGGTCTACAGGCGGTGGGCGGTCTACATATGGGCAGCGAGGGCTACCGACGGCCGTCGGTGTACCGACGGCGGGTGGTCTACCGACGGCGCGCGAGCTGACGCCCCGACGCCCCCGCCTTTAGATTTCCGTCGCCGTCCGCCCGTAGACCCTTTGGCAACTGGATACGAGTCCTGGGGTGCGACATCAAGTGGAGCGGTGGCGCCGGCATCACAGACGGTGCCGTCGTATGTCACGCCCGATCCTGTGCTTCGTGCGCTAGGCGACCCCAACCTCACCGATAATCCCGGCGCGGCCGTGCATGGTAGCTTGTGGCTTGGAGGTTCAAAGTTGCTAGGTCAAGCGATGTCAACACCCCCGCCGGCGAAGAGATCCACACCCACATGAGTGTACCTGCATAAAAACTTCACCTTTTCTCTTTCTTTCTGTGGCTACGAATTTGTTGGTCCCTTACATGCAAATCCATGCCGAACAAAGATAGGGCCACGTTATCGGCCAAAAAACATAATCATATACCACATGGGATAATTTTTATGCACATGGAATTATGTTTTTATGCAAAATACTGTTCACCGTTGTATGCCTCGTGTGGGCGGCGTCCCCTCGGTATTTATGCACATACTACATGCACTCTCTTATTAAATTTTATGCGCTCGGTAAGGTCCCCGCATAATCAATGTTCTTGCTTGAGTTAGTTTTATGTAAATATATTTTTATGCACACGAACGAAGGCTTTTTCATGAGCATAATTATTTATTCTTTTAGGGATATGCTTCATGTCTGGTTGGTATGCAATATGAGTTGTTTTATGCCTTCAGAACTGCATGGCATAATGATTCCACACATAATATGCATCATTGTGCAAAAATTAAAGCACAAAAAAAAGACTGCATATGAATTTTTTTGTATGCACGATTTTGACAGTGCATATGCATGTTTTGTACAGTGCATACTAAAAATAAAAAACTGCATATCCATGTCTAAGACAGTGCATAACTATATTTTTTCTTGTTTCAATGTCTACTTGTAACTACATATTAGCTACTGATCTAGTTAATAACTTCATGTTTTTGACGTGTTCTTGTTTCACTGTATTTTTGTAGTTTGCTGGCATGAATGACGAAATGATCCCGAAGAAGGGTACGCAATTCCCTACAATTGCTGCTGTGAAGGAATTCTACCGAGACTATGCTGAAGCAGCTGGTTTTGGAATCAAGTTGTACCGTGGCAAGGGCAATGGGAGAATCAAATGGATGAACTGTGTACGTGAAGGCAAGTGCAAGCCCCAACTAAAGGACGGGAAGCGTACGCGTAAGAAGACATCAAAGCGAGTGGGCTGCCGTGCGGGGCTCAAGTTGAGGAAGGTTTTTGAGGATGGTTCCCTCCAATGTGTGGTCATTGATCTTGCTAACTCGAACCACAACCATAAGCTTAATCCCTCGCCGTCTGTGACAAAGCACTTCCATTGCAACAAGGAAAAAGACCCCACGTACCTGCAATACATTGGAGGTCGTCGTCTCGGTTTTGGTGCGGGGCTGCCTTCCTCTTTGTTTTGGTGCGGTCGTCGTCTCGGTTTGGTCGTCGTGCTGCACCTACTCGGGCTTCATGTTTCTCTTCACCTAATTTGTCTAGTTAGTGTGTGTTGTAGCCATAGCTGGGGTCTTTTCCGGTGGATGCTTTGCCACCGAGGTGTTTTCCAGCGGATGCTTTGCCGCGAGGGTTTCCGGTGTGGATGCTTTGCCACCAAGATCGCGTTTCTGACGGATGCTCTGCCGCCGAGGTCGTGGACGTTTTCACCTAAAAAGAAGGTTAGATTCGGGAGCCCAGCGGCTCAATGGGTTTCAGTTTATCATGCTAGGCGGCCCATGAAGCAGAGGTAATTACAGTCATTTAATTAGATGCTAAGGCATGATAGTTTGGTTATACTGCTGCATTTCTCTGTTATTACCTAGCTTTGTAAACATGATCATTAAGATGTGGTGAAATTGCTAAGCTTTGTTGTCAACGTCTGTTGCTTGTAGGTACCATTGCAATGTGGCTGACTCGAGGCTCAGTTAACATATAGAAAAGGGCAATGATGATGGGCTTTACATTAGTTGTGTGTCTTCCTCGGCAAACCTTTGGGCACTCATCATGGACGCGAGAAATGGTTTCGTTCTCAAGTTTATGAGCTCTCACCCGTTTTTCTCCACAAGGTACGGTACTATCGAGTCAAGCTTGATGATGCTTAACAATTAATATAGCAAGGAATCCTAACTCTGTTTCTTTATATCTAATAATTATATACAGGACTGGATAATGGAGCAGTGGGAGAAAAGTTACTACATAACAGCAATTGCTGGATCAACCAATGGGAGTTCGTTGGTTGTCATGTCCAAAGGTCTGAATTTTGCTTTTTCTTGTTAGTGCTCGCACTTGCATATTGACCTTCTGTTTTCTCACCATTTTTCCATTATCGGTACATACAAAATCCTAATGTTTCTTTTGTATGTTCCTTTGCCATTTCCATTTTAAGCCCTGTTGCATTGCTCACGAGTTATCAGGGCCTGCTATGGTATGATTTGGGGGTAATATATTTTCACTATTTTAGGAACTCCTTACACTCAGCAATTGTAAAGTAGCTGAGTCAACGAACACACACTCATAGCCTATCTAATAGATAGATACAAAATCACCCATACAATTGGTTGTTTTATTTTTTACAAATCTTATCTTGTTTTGTATTTAAGGAGGCAAAGGAGCTGAAGATTATCTTGTTAAATGAGACAGGTGCCCTGGCCCGGTGATTAAGAAGCATAGCAGCCTCATTGAATATATCGGCTTTGGTAGAGCTCTCTAATATGGTGAGTTGGTCTCTTCTCTTTATTGATTTGTTTGTGAGTGCATATATGAAAATTATGGAAACGAGTTTAGGTTAGTTTTCCATTACCTTTCCATAGATCTATTTGGACAGTAATTATTTAAGTTCTAGATGGCACCACCACATAACAATGTTGCTGGTCATTTTGTCCTTGTGGCAAGAAGGCCAGAAGACATAATTTTGGACAAAATTTAAGGCACAATTTTTTGTTGCCATTTTTGTAGCGTGCACTTAATCCTCTCTGCTTCTGTTCCGATAGTCATGATCAAAAAAGGCTTTTCAATTCTACACGGTGTTCTAATAGTCCTGTGTTAAGACCAAAAATATCCATGATGTTCATTGTAACAATAATTCTGTTGGCACACATCGGCTGTAGTATGTACATACTGGAATCGAGTACCGCCGAGAGCACCACGGCCACCAAGCTCCGATCCAGGTCTTAAATCACCCTACCTTCCCCTCTCTCCCGCTTGTGGCCTGTTAGTGAATCCCTTCTTCCTGCAGTTTGATGCATTTCTGAGTCCTCTCTTTATGCTACCAAGAACTCTTTGTAGCATCAAGAGAGGAGCAACTTTCATCAATTGATTTATTTTTTAGTTTTATTTTGTGAATTCAGTCGGTTCCTTATTCATTTGGGTTTCCACCATGCAACAACTTCTATTCAGGGCTCTCTATTTGGGTTATGACATTTAGCCACAAGATTGGGTTGTATGATGTCCAAGGTATGCCGGTTACGTCTATGCTGATTTTGCGAGTTGATTAACTTGGTTCTTTCCTGTTGCTTCTTCTACTTTTAATTAGCACATTTTTTCTGAGTTAAAAGTATATATTGGTTGTTTCCATGTAGATCCCCGGATTGAAGCCGTGGCGTTAGCACGAGCACCGATTGATGATAACATAGTAGTTGATTTTCATTCTCACCTTTTGCGTGCTTTGACAGAACTCAAGTAAGTGGAGCAAAGATGTCTACCCACAGTGCTTGCCATTGGCCATTGGACTCCTATGGCGAGCCAAAAGGATGACTACAAGATCGGCATTGGATTGGTTGTTGAATTGGATGCAGTTGTGGAAACCACAACATATGAATTCAGATAGCCTTACTTTCAATTTCATCAGAACTTTAGTAGCAGCAGAACTGTGGTAGCAGCAAAATTCTATTTATCAATAGGTTCTCTGTATTTTAGTAGTAGCAGAACTGTGGTAGCAGAACTGTGGTAGCAGGTAGCAGAATTCTGTTTATCCACGAACCATCTTCAGTACATGATCTTATATGCGACCATTAATTTTGTGAAGTTCTTGTATATAACTTCCAAGGAGGCAAATGTGATATTGAGCTGGAATTTGACTTTGACCGTAACAAGCATATTGAGATCATTTGAATGAGGTCATCCTGAAGTTGCGTGCATGTTGTTTTTTTTGGAAGTTTTTTTGGAATTACACCACGGGAAGTAAAATGTTGGACCAAATACTTGAAGTAGCTAGAATTTACTATAAAAAAGTAGCTAAAATTTAAACTCCTATTTTTGAATTATGCATGGTTCGTTTACATTTACAAAGCATATGTGTTCACTGGAAAATGTAAGCATATACAATGGAACTCATGAGCTTTAAATCATGCTAACCAATTTATTTTGTGATGACATCAAGTTCTTGTGTTATGCATGGACAAAGTATCACCGTAGCGTTAGCACGGCCACTATACTATGAACTTAAGTTGGCTAAATCTATTAAAAACACTAACATTTGTAATATCCAAGAATCATTATTATTAGATTAATCATATTATATATTTTTATCTAGTTCTATGTCTATATCATTTTCTATAAATTTGGTCATATTCTTTATGAGAACAAGTGTTTTTTGAATTGTTTCTAAGTGCAGGTGTTTGTTGGATTTATTATGGGCTAGGCCCATTTATAAAATTCAATAAATCAATAAACTCTATGGTTAGTTGATGTGTGGGTTATTATTTGTACCGGATTGGAATCCCAAGCGTCTTTTACTTGACTTAAATGGTGGGATTTATTCCACTCAATTTGAGAAGTCAAGATAGGGACCAAAGTGTGCCACACGCGCGCGTCGTTGGCCCGCCCCGCCCCGCCGCGGCCGGCTCGGCAGTGCGAAGCGAGCGGCAGCGACGAGCGGGCGGGTGTTAATTTTTTAGCACTCTCTTGCTTTGATGAAGACTTTGTCTCTTCAAATTTGCCGTCTCTGAAGAGTCACCGAGAGACTCTTCTCCTTCCTCCTCCTCCTAGCGACGCCCACTCTATATAAGGAGTCCTAGTCCCTTCGGTACAAGAGTTCGGTTCACATCCAGACCATATCTCACAGCGTCAAGATTTCTCCATCTCGTTCACCTTGCGCGCACGGAGACGAGAGGGCGGAGTGCCTCCGAAGCCCTTGCCGCTTCGAGACCTTGCACGGGGATCGGCAATTAGGTTTTTTGGGGGAACGTCTACGTGATGCCCAATCCGCGCCGTCGGTTTCGTCGTCCTCTACTTCCCGGAGGTGCCGTCGTCGTCTACTTCCCCCGAGGACTTGCGTTCTTCATCCTCTTCCTCAACATGTCACTGGAAATCGGACAAGGATCGGGATCGGGATCCTCTGGAGGGTATAAACTGTTCATCTCCTCTCTGTTTTTCATGATACAGTTTCTGCATGTTTCGTTAGTCCATGCCTGCTGTTTCATATGCTATGATGAATATGTTTCGTATGCTCTGATCTGTTATTTCGTCAATTTACTGCTATCTGATCTTGCTAAAATTGATCCGTCATATATGCATGTTTCGGTAATTGCGTGCTGCTGTTTCATATACTACTTTTGTATGTTTCGGTAGTCCGGTTACTTTGTTTCACTCGTTGAGATGAGTTTTATATCATGTTTTATTTCTTTAGTTGATAAATCATGTTATCATGCTTATATGTTGCACATGTTTATTAGTCATATGGTCCATATGGTTATGGACATTTATGACGTCATGTTTACAATGTTTAATTATATATCACATGTCATCATCTTTATGTTAATTTATGAAATTAAAATGACATGGAAATTGCCTAATTGTCTAACAATCCAAAAACCTAATAATTATAGGCATTTTTCTGTCAGAGGTTTTGCTGCTGCTTTGAAGCCTGATCCTTTTGATGGGAAACACTTCTTGCTCTGGAAAGCTAAGATGGAACTGTGGCTAATCGCTATGCTTTGTTTTCATGCCTCGAGGGCAAATCAAAACTTGTCTCTACTTGGATGAGGCTAAGTTTAAGGTTGAAGACAACCTCTTTCGAGGTGCAGTGATTAGCGCACTTGATCCAAAGTTCCAGAAAAGCTACATCATCCATCCCACAGGGAAAGAGCTGTGGGATGCACTTGTGAGAAAGTTTGGAGTAACTGATGCTGGTAGTGAGCTGTATCTCATGGAGCAGCTGTATGACTACAAGATGGTTGAGAACCGATCTGTAGTGGAACAGGCTCATGAGATTCAGGCACTAGCTAAGGAACTTGAACTGTTCCCTTGTCCTCTACCTGACAAGTTTGTGGCTGGTGGTATTATTGCCAAGTTGCCACCTTCTTAGAAGGATTTTGGCATCTCTCTCAAACACAAGAGGCAAAAGTTCAGTGTTGAGGAACTCATAGGCACTCTAGATGTTGAGGAGAGGGCTAGAGCAAAGGACAATGGGAAAGGTGTTGAGACCTCTTCTGCCAATGTGGTGCAGAAGAAACCCCACAAGTGGAATAATAAGAAGGACCAGAAAAAGAAGGAGAACACTCCTAAACCCACTCAAACTACACAGTTCAAGAAACAAAACAACAATAACAATAACAAGAAAAGGAAAGGTGGCTGTTTTGTGTGTGGCAGTGAGGATCATTGGGCAAGTGAGTGCCCTAATCGCAAGTACAAACAGGAGAAGAAAGCAGTGAACATGGTTACTACTGAAACTGGAGATGGAACATCTGGGTATGGTAATTCTTTACCATTTGTTCTTTCAGCTTGTAATTCACCAGAGTGGTGGATGGACAGTGGTGCAAATATCCATATGTGTGTTGATGTCTCTTTGTTTTCTACTTACCAGGTCGGGAGGTCTGGCGCTTTGCTGATGGGTAATGGGTCGCGTGCACATGTTCTTGGAGTTGGTACAGTCATTCTGAAGTTTACTTCAGGGAAGACGGTGCCATTAAAGAGCGTGCAGCATGTACCATCCATCAAGAAGAATCTTATTAGTGCATCTTTGCTTTGTCGAGATGGTTATAGAGTTATTCTTGAATCAAATAAATGTGTTGTGTCAAGACATGGTGTGTTTGTGGGTAAAGGATATGATTACGGAGGTCTGTTCTGCTTATCGTTGCATGATGTGTGTAATAAACTGGTGAATTCTGTTGATATTTCTGATGAGTCGGACTTATGGCATTCACGGTTCTGTCATGCAAGTTTTGGCTGTCTTATGCGGTTGGCAAATCTGAATTTAGTTCCTAAATTTAACTTGGTTAAAAAGTCTAAGTGCCATGTATGCGTTGAATCAAAACAACCTCGCAAGCCTCATAAAGCTGCTGAGGCGAGGAATTTGGCACCTCTAGAACTTGTTCATTCCGATCTATGCGAGATGAATGGAATTTTAACCAAAGGCGGCAAACGTTATTTCCTCACTTTTATAGATGACTCATCACGTTTTTGCTATGTGTATCTCTTAAAAACAAAAGATGAAGCGTTTAATTATTTTAAGGCCTATAAAGCTGAGGTTGAGAACCAACTTGAAAGAAAAATAAAACGTTTAAGGTCTGATCGAGGTGGAGAATACTTCTCTAATGATTTCGATAATTTTTGTGTGGAACATGGTATTGTTCATGAAAGGACACCGCCTTTCTCACCATAATCCAATGGGATTGCTGAAGGGAAAAATCGTACCTTAACAGAGTTGGTGAATGCCATGTTAAGCACTGCGGGATTATCCAAGGAATGGTGGGGTGAGGCGTTATTGACATGTCATGTCCGAACGAGTTCCTATGAAAGATAAAGAAATCACTCCATTTGAGGAATGGGAGAAAAAGAGATTAAATCTCTTATTTGCGCTCTTGGGGTTGTTTGGCCAAAGTGAGTGTGCCAATTAACAAAAAAGCGTAAACTTGGACCTAAAAGCTGTTGATTGTATATTCCTTGGTTATGCTTTTCATAGCACCGGATATAGGTTCTTAATTATAAAATCGATGTTCACGATATGTATGTTGATACTATCATGGAGTCAAGAGACGCTACATTCTTTGAGAATGAGTTTCCCGAGAAAGAATACACCTAGTGAAACAAGTCGAGGAGACTATAATTTCCCATGAGCATGAATTGTCTATTCCAATAGAACATGCTTGAGGATTCTCATGTGCACATCCACGAGGAGGATGACACTATAATTGTAACAACTCCGAGTTTAGGCTTAGCTAAATCTTGCATCTCATGAGCATGATCATCTCATAAGCATCATAATTACATTTTGTGGTAGCAATTGTTTGAGTGCTTGGGTTAAAAATGCAATTAGGGTTTTTCAAGTTGTTGCTAAAAGTCATATTTATGTTACTTTTCTCAAAAAGAAGTTTTAACAAAGTTTGTGGAGAAAATTATTTGGAGAAAACTTTGTTTTTACATCAAGTCATGAAAATGTGTTTAAGGGCATCAAAAGTGGCAAAAACAGCTTTCTTCTTTTCAAAAATCCATATTTTATATATATTATTTTGACCCAAAAATTCACTTTCAAATCTAAGCCGAATTAGCAAAAACTTTCTACATGAAAAATGTTCTACTCATCAAATGGAGCAACTTTCATGTTTTGAGTTTTTCCAAATTCGCTATATTTTTGAAGATACAGGCAGTCAAACTTTCAGTTCAATTTTGACCTAGGTGGGACCCACCCGGACCCCACCTGTCATCACCTTTCCTCTCTCCTCCCTCCCTTTCCCTCTCTGCCCGCCGAGCGCAGCATAGCCAGCTTCCGGGCCATGCCGCAGCGATACGCTACGCGCCCGCGAGCCCCGCCTGCGTCGAGCACGCCCAGCCCCGCGTGCGCACTCGAGCACCGCCTCGAGTAGCCCTGCCGCCTGCCATCCTGTGGCCTTGCTGCGCCGCCGTTTTGCCGTCGTCGCCGCCGCACGCCACGCCCCACCAGGCGAACGCGCCAACCGCTCCGCGACGACGCAACGGCCACGCACGCCCCGCACTTGAGCACCACGCGCACGCCCCCTGCCGTCGCCTCGCTTCCCCGCTGTCCCACTGAGACGCTGAGCGCATCGCGCCGAGCGCCATGGCCGCCGTGTCGCCTCCGCTCGCCCGTGACCCGCTCGGTCCGAATTGGACAGGCCAAGTGGCCTTAAAACGCTCGCCTCGCTCCCCAGTTCGCTCGCCCCACTCCAATTTCCTCTCCACTCACCTCCACGGCGCAGCCGCAGAGCCGCCATGGCCGCCGCCGTGCCCCTCTCCGGCTAGCCACCTCTCCGCCCGGTCGTTTCCTTCCCTGAGCGCATCACCGTGATCGCCTTGCCTTCCTCCACCTTCGCCGCGTACCCTTGCTTCGAATCGACCCAAGGTAGAGGCCAATCGGCCGTTTTCTCCTACGCCGCCGGGAGCCTTGCTCCGGCGAGCTTCTTCGGCGCAGCCGTACGCTCGCGCCCGTCATCATCTTCACCACCTAACTTGTGCACTAGCTCCGCCTTGGTCGGGCGAAGTCCGTAGGCGTTTCCAAGCGCGCCGCCGTGGCCTGCTCCGGCGTGCAGCCGTCGAGCCGCGCCGCCGCTCGCCGCCGACCGTCGCGCCTGCCGCTTTAGAGCCCTAGGGACTCCATCTTCACCACAGCCGAGCTCGCGCCGTCGCCCTGAGCACGCTGGTGCCACCCCCGTCGCCGGACTCGTCGCCGTCGGCGAGCTCTCGCCAGTCAGCGGCGGTGCCCGTTCCCAGGCTCCCGGCTAGCCGGTGGGAGCGGTGGCCGAACCCACGTCGCGGCAATGCGTGTGTGCGCCCGTGTCTTATTTACGCCGGTGCGCGTAACCGCGCTGGGCGTGTCGGCCCGCGGGGGATAGCCCGGGTGCGCGTAGCAATTTAGATCTTTTTCATTTTCGAAAAGGATTTCCCGGAAAATGTGTTTATTCTTTCAAAATTCATAACTCACTCATTTTAAGTCCAAATGGGGTGATTCAACTTGCGAGTATTTTTTTCTTGGAGGGCACTATGCATGAAAAATATTGTTGAGCCCGTTTGAAATACTTTTATATAGTTTTATTTAATATAGTAATACTTATATATATATATATATAATAATACTATAGAGAGCATTAGGCTTCCCATAAGCTAGGGGAAGCCCGGATCCGAATCCCGCATTTCGGTGCCACCAAACCAGCTCCACCCAACCAATCCGCGGCATGGCTTGTGGACTGGCCTTGAGGTGGGGGCCGGGTCAAACCTCCCACTCCGGGGACCCAACCATCGATTCAAATTCATTTGAATCACCACCGAACCTACCCCATCCGGTTTGTCGTATAGGATTTAAAAAAAACAAAATCCTCTCTTTCTCACTTTGCACGACGCCGACGCATCCAGTTCCCGACCCAGCCGCTCTCCTCACCGACGATGGCACCGCGCTCGGGCCTCCTCCACCGGCCACGGCGTGCCCTTCCCGGCAGAGGCGGCGCGCGGCTCCTCGGCCCGCCTTGCGGCGGCGCGCGCTCACGGCCCGACCGTGGTGGCGCGGTGTGGCCCCCGGACACTGCACGCCTGGACGCCGGAGCGCGGGGTGGAGGCACACGGCGGCATGGAGGCCAATGAGCGAGGAGACGAGCGGCGGTCGGCGACCCCACGGCGGCGGTGCGCCCCGCGCCCTTCACTTCGGGGAGACGGAGCGTCTTCTCCCCTCCGCATCTCGGCAGGGGAGCGTCTTCTCGTCACCGGCGACGGCATGGCCCATGGGCGCCTGGCCTCTCCGTGCAGTGCGGCGGCGGCGGCAGCACCCCATGGGCGGGCGCGTCGCTCCCCATCGCGACGTACGGCTTTGCGGCGGCGCTTAGGTCCTCCCGACGGCGGGCGCGGCTACCCCGACGGCCGGCGGCGCTGCTCCTGCGACGGGCGTCGGTGCTGCTCCCCATCGCAGAGGCTTCCACATCTCGCAAAGTGGACGGGGACGAAGCCGACTCCCATGTCCGCGCTCCAGATCGAGCGCCATGTCCATCTCCATACCAACGGGAGGGCCAACGGTGGAAGGCAGCACACGCTAAGCTACGACGACGGCAGCGCTGTCCAGCCATGACGACTGTCCAGCCACATGACCATCTTCCCCAAGGGCGTCGTCCACGGCCTGCTGCAGCTCTTCCACGCCCCATATGCATCATCGGTGAGGTTCGTATGCGCGCCTCTTCCCCTTCCCCGTGGATGCTGCACATGATGTAATTTTATGGGTGGTTTGTATGCATGGTTGGTTGCGGTTTGAGGTGCGGAAGCACGGCGAGCGACGACAATGAGGTTTGTATGCATCATGAAGGAGGTTTGTGTGCATCACGTCGACATAATGATGTTGGCATAATGAGGTTCATATGCATTTTGGTTTCAATTTTTTTATGCATCTCCTTCCTATGCGATTACGAACATACGGAAGAGTCAGAAAGTAATCGGATTTGGCGAGTTCGTGAGCCCACACCATCCAATCCTCCATCTACTGCACAGGTCACAGAAGAGCTCCCGAGCGGATCGATGAGTTCTATGGTGAGTTCGCTGCAGAGCGGGGATTGGATAGGTTTTCATATGCGGTTTTGGATAGGTTTGTATGCCTAGTTCGAACAACATTTCAATTCAAATTGTATGGAGACTTACGTTGAATTCTTCTTTTGTTGATTTATGGTCTTATATGCATTTTGTCTGCACAAGTAAATATGCTTTTGTAAATAGATGGTTTGCAGGAAAATGGGCAGTGAAATGCTATTATGCTTAGTTTTATCCGTATTGAATTCAGATTTTAAACTTGATTGTATTTGTATGCAGTATGTTTGGAGGCCAACGTGTCGGTGCTCCGGGTCATGGCGTCCACGACACTCTGTACACGCATGGTGCTCATGGTGAGAGCTTTGCTTGGTATATGCATGTTTTCTATGCCTCTCTTGCTGTTATAAGGTTTTTGTGCCTTACTAAATCATGATTATATGCCTGTCTTGCCGTTGTAAGGTTTCTATACGTGTTAATGGATGTTTATATGCTTGCCTTGCTTTTGTAATAATTTTGCGCGTTGGAGGGACAGATTAGGTTAATGCGAACTTGGATTCAAATTTCAAGGAAAAAGTGAAGTTTTTATACGTTGCTAACATGGGTCTCTATGCTCATTGCACCTTGGATTCAAATTTTTGGACCGTGCATACGAACCCTTCATCTTGTTTGATAAAGCTGTGAAACTTGTATGCATGATAAAATTTTTGAAATCTGTGCCATAGGGTTATATGCATAATAAAAGTGTGAAACTGTGCATATAAACCCTAATTATGTATGTATGGTTGGTGAAATTATATATGCACCGCCCACTAGTTCTCAGATGTACATTCTGTGGCCATTGCATCAATGTTTGTAGTAAATTTGATTCTTTTTAGTCGATTTAGTTGCGTCAATGTTCTATTTCTATTTCTTGGTTACATATTTCTGTGCATTGTTTGGGCCCATACTATCATGATTCCGATACAATTATCAAGAAAAGAGGTTTTCTTTTAAGTTTGTATGCATGATAAAAATGTGAAACTCTACCATGGATTTATATGCATGATAAAATTGTAAAACTGTGCATACAATCCCCTAGTTATGTATTCACAGGGGCTTTTCTTTTCTCACATGCAAAGCTAAACCATATTATTATGCAATGTCAGATTGCAGGAATCACGACACAAAGGATGGGGGGTGGACTATTTTGTTGCTTACAAAGCGAGTGGCTGCAAGTCGTTCCCGTAGAGTGTCGCGTTCCTTCAAAAGCGGCGCTGAATAACGCTCATATACATTGTTACAATAAATCTGTATACATTTTTGTATGGGCATTTGAATGCCTCTCCCCTTTAGAGGTTTTTTATGCAATTGTATATAGTTTGCTTAGCCGAAGAACTAGCTTGTATGTATTTCAATCGTCTATGTGCGGTATGTATGTTTCTATACATTGTTGGAGTAGTTAACTGTGCATTGGTTAAAGCACTTGTCGGTGGATAAGCTCATGGTTGATTTGTATTCAAAATTCAAATTTTCAAAAAGTCTGTATACATTGTTCAGCACACTTATGCGTTGTTAGAGAATATGTAATGTTGGTGCAAAACATCTTTGTATGCACATCTTGATAGTGTTATATGCATACTATCACCCAACATGAGCCATGATTCAAATTTCAAATTTTAGAGAAGAAGGTATCATAATTTTGAAATTTGTACGCATCTTGACAAGTGATTGTACGCATTCAATCGGCTATCTAAAAATCTTTGTACGCACCTTGACTAGTGACTATCGCACCCAACTCGTCACATGTCATATGATTCAAATTTCAAATTTATGAATTTCAAAAATTTTAAAAAATATATTCATAATGGATCTTGGATCGTGCACAAAAATGTCCTGAGTTCAATGGTGCAAACAGTTTTCGAATCGGATGCTTCATTTTGGAATTATTGCGAAAAAAATGAAAGAAATTCGAGTGGTTTACGTGCATGTCAGCATGTGTCAGCTATGTCAGCCTGCGTCAGCCCTGTTTGGTGGAAGCTCTGCTCTCGGGGAGGTTTATATGCATCGTATAACTGGTTTGTATGCACTCAGTGCACTCGAACAACTGGTTTATATGCACGGTCACGACAAAAAAGTCTGTACGCACTCTGACCTGTGTTTGTACGCGTCCGGTCTGGCCAAGATCGGCACACAACGCGCGTCGGCATGTGTGGGTGATTGGCTGGCTGGTTGTGTGAGTGGGTGACTAGTTGGCTGGAGCTTCCAATAAGCTATTGGAAGCCATAGGCTTCCAATAGCGGGACCCTATATATATATATACATATATATATATATATATATATATATAGGGTGCATTTTCTATACTCAGGGAGTAGTTACTCCGTCTCTA
Organism: Themeda triandra; assembly: GCA_018135685.1. Taxonomy (NCBI): domain Eukaryota; kingdom Viridiplantae; phylum Streptophyta; class Magnoliopsida; order Poales; family Poaceae; genus Themeda; species Themeda triandra. Next base: position 39 of record JAENPR010001445.1, on the reverse strand, counting down.
AAAACCCACCATAGGTATGTGTTCATACTTGTTTATCAC